>SZWC01005012.1:39775-80806 GCA_023375785.1 Penium margaritaceum | reverse complement strand
CCTCCCATCTCAAATTCTCCGTCCGATTTTCCCTTCCTCTGTCCCACACTCCCGGTGCCCCTTCATCCCTCTCACTTTCACTACTTTCACTCCCTCCCCCTTCCTTCTGTCCCCCTTCCCTCCGTGCCTTCCTCTCGTCCTCTTCTCTTGTCATCCTTCCAACATTGCTCCCTCCTGGCTGTCTTTCACTCCTCATAGACCTCTGCCCTCCCCTCCTCCCCCTTTCCATTCCTACCCCTCCTTGTTTCCTCCCAAGCCTCTTTCCGCCCCTCCCTCCTATCCTCACCTCCCTGACCTCAGGCCTCGCTCCCTCCCTCGCCCTCTCTATGCTGGCGGCACGACCTCATGAACTCCGCAGCACTTGCCAAAGCCCTAACAACCCTCAACCGTTGTACCAAGTCGCTTCTTTCTCTCCCCGCGTTGTCTCGTCTCCCCGCCCCCTCTCCCCACTCCACTGCAGCTCTATCCCTACATGCGGCAGCTGTGCCCTCCGCCCACGAGGGTCAACGGAGCCCCCTGCAACCCGCCCACGCCGGGCGCACTGCCGCCCGCGGAGACTGGCGGGTGCTCGGGCCTTCCCTACGCCAACACCCTCGACCTCGTCATGGTGAACACCGCGCACCGGAGGGGCACGACGTGCAGCGCCACGGAGTACCCCACCATCTTCAAGATCAACACCGTCAGGCTGCTCAACGTGACCCGTCCCAGGGCGGCCGGGTTCATCAACCCCGACAAGAACGACTACGGAGTGAGGCGTGGCTCCTCCATCTACCGCAGCAGGCCCGGGTTCACGTCCTGCCCCCGCTCGCAGGCCGGGCCCAAGCGGTTCGTGTCGTCGGCCGAGTACTATGCGAAGTACAACATCCCGCGCCCGTACTGGTTCCAAGCGATGCTGGACTTTGACATGACCCAGATCCTCAACCCCCCCCTCTACCTCGCAGTAGGGATCCCAAAGAAGTGAGGCTGAGCACGGTCGTGCGGAGTGAGTGCTTGGACCGCTGCTTCACATCACATGGCAATGTGCGGTCTTGTGGGAATATTTAATAAGTTATGGATGGTCAGAATTCTGCAAAAATCTGCTGTTTTCACACAAGGTTGGCATGTTGTAAGCCAGTTGGGGAGTGGTGTTTCTCTTTCAACAGGGTCCAGGGATGGTAGAGCGCTGTTCAATCCGCTGTTCAATGTTGTAACCCAGTTGAACCCAACTGGGTTCTGTGAAGGTATTGAGTTTGCTTGCTTAACTGTGCAGACTTCATGGCACGAAGGCAGGCAAGGGCTCTACAACCTAATGCTGAGTATGCTTCCACCTCTCCTGACATCAAGAGGGCGTGTTGCCCATTGCCTCACTACATGGACTCAAAGTTGCTTGATCTCTCTCGTACATCTCACATATGAGACATTCCCTGTTTTCATTGACAAAAGATGTAGAGGGAAGAAGTTGGGATGGGTGTTGGAGCTTACGTACACCAAAAGCCATGAGCTTCAGACCAAGAGACGGCATGGAACGGAGTGGCTTGGAAGAAATCGTGAGATGTAGAGAGACAAGCTTGGGAGGTTAAGTGAACAGGCGGACAAGGCAACTCACGTGAGACACTTGCTCGTTTTCGGTCGTATGTGTTGAAGTTCATTGGCCACTCACAACTTTATGCCCTCTTGCCTCCCACACTCTGCACGCACATGTACAGATTAAGTGACAATGGCCCTACCTGGGGAAGCGTCACGCGTGCCTCTACTGACTGGAATCCCTGACGCCTTCAAGCTTCTACTGGACCGAGGAGTGCCCGGTGGCACATATGTGGCTGTTGCATGACTCAATGATTCTGTGTTGTGGTCGATGGTAGGGCTCGTACATTCTCACTGCCGTGCCCTCCATTATGTTTCGCTTGCCTTGAGTGCTTTGGGGGAGCTGCATATTTCCCGGGTGTTGTTCCTCAGGGGGCCGCCGTGTCGGTTTCGGCCGAACACTGGTGAGTAGCCACCCACGGAATATTCCAAGTGGTCGGGCTCGCCCCCCGGGTGGCAGCACTTGTCCGCCCGAGCGTGATGCTCGGTGTGGGTGCGTGCCTACCGGTTCTTACCTCGAGAAAGAAACTATGCAGCAGGTTGGGGCAGCAGCGTTGTTGATGCTGTTGGTGTGTGTGGCTTCCACCTGTCACGAGCGACGGCAAGGAGAGAAGCGCTACAGGAGAGCGCGACGACACTATCCTTGATGCGGACGGAGCTGGCACCGGAGCACCGACGAGTGGTGGCTCCATCCACCAGCAGCTGCCAGAGAGCTGCCACGACGCCCTGGGTGCTTGCCGGGGTGCTTTGCGGTTCTTCTGCAGACGCTAGAGTTTTCTCGGTGGACTGGCCCTTGAGCCCGATTTGCATGTTTTGTATTTCCTGTCCACCGATCGGTGCCGGACTTGTGTGTGTGACCAGTCGTAGCGTCCGGCTTGAGATTATGCATCTCTACGTTCAGACGGCGTAGCGTTCTGATTTGTCTGCGCAGAGTTACGGCCAAAATAGTGTTTTTGGGCCGGTTTTAGGACAGACCTTGCACTGCCGCGTGCGACACCTGTCGTGCGCCGCGGCAGGTATTTATACTNCTGTTCGTGTCCCAACCCAGACCCTTGCAGTTTTGTCTCTAACTTGTGACTGTTGTCACACGCTGACCTGGCGCTGACGCCTAGTGTCGCGGCAAGTGGTTAGGAAGGTTCTAGGAAACTTCTCATGGTGTCAGAGCAAACGAGCCACAGCTCGTAGTGTTGTGGAGCAGAGACGCAGCAACAGCAGCAGTGAGTGGCAGCAGCGGCAGTCACCCACGGCAGCAACATCAGCAGATCCCGGGTGGACCCACCACGACTACGTTGCAGCGGAGCAGTGGAGGTAGCAAAGACGATAGCGGCTACGGGTGGCAGCCCCTACAGCAGCAGCACCGGGTGGCAGCAGCAGCACAAGGTGGCAGCAGCAGCACAGGGTGGCAGCAGCAGCCGTGTCTGGCTATCGGTGTGTACAAAAACAAAAGAGAAAAAAAAAGGGGAAGCAGCTCGCACCAACAGCTTGGTGCTGTAGCAGCATTCGCAGCAGCAGCAGGCAGCAGCCGCAGCAGCAGCCATAGCGGCAGCATCAGCAGGCGGCTGGGAGCAGCAGCACCAGGCGGCAGCAAGCAGCAGCAGCAGCAGCAGCAATCAGCGTATCAGTAAGCAGCAGCAGCAGCAGCAGGCGGCAGCAAGCAGCAGGAGCAGGCGGCTGCGAGCAGCAGCAGCAGGCGACAGCAAGCAGAAGCAGCAGCAGCGGCAAGCAGCTACAGCAGCAGCAGCGTGCAGTAGGCGCAGCGGGAGCATCAGCAGCAGCGGCGGCGCCGGCGGGCAGCTGTAGCGTGCAGCTGCACGTGCTCACGCGGGCTGCAATAGCAGCAGCAGCCCACGCCGCAGTGGCAGCCGCAGCAGCAACAGCCACTGCTGCTGCTTGCTCGTCACGCGAAGTTGCACTGCAGCTTCGCGTTGCGAGCAAGCAGCGCGAGGCTGCTTTCTCGTAGCGAGCGAGCTCGCCGAGCGAGCTCGCTCGACAGGCTCGCCGAGCGAGCTCGCTCGACGGGCTCGCTCGAAGCGAGGGTCGAGCCAGACCTGAAAAAAAAAAAGAAAAAAAAGAGGAGAAGAGAGGGGGTGAGGTGTCCCCGGGCTGGGCACCCCTGAACAACACCAAAGGGGACACCCGTGAAGGAGGCACCTGGAAAAAAATGCCCTTTACTCTTTTTAATTTTTTTTGTTTTTTTTGTCACCTTTTAAGTGTGGCCTAAGGCCACCACCGTCGGCTGACGACGGGAACCGCAGTAGCAGCAGCCGCCGCGAGAGTCGCAGTAGCAGCAGCAACAACGAAGGTGGATTGAGACCACAGCCGTTGGCTGACGACGGCACCCAATGCAACATCAGAAGCACCGAAGGCGACCTGAGGTCGCACAGCAGCTCACCACCAACGTCGTGGTGGCTGTCCTCGTGACGGCATCGCAGCACATCTGAGAGACTGTGCTTCGATCGCTCACCTCCCCTTGTGGCCTTGTGCCAGTGGGAGCGAGTGTCCCAGACACTCACCCACACCACACTCTAGAGATGAGCACATTGGCGTCGCAGGGAGTGCAGCGGGCGCCGTGGATGGCACCGGCTCAGCATACGTGGCAGATGCCGCGTCCACAGTGGCAGTTCTAGCCGTGGCACACGTCTCAGGCGTCCAACGGCTTTGCCTGCTACTTCTACTGCGACCGACACCACGGCTGGCGCCAGTGTCGGCAGCGCCCTACTGGATGGCGACCGCCTTGGTTACGGTCCCGCCCTACTCCACCATCCGCCTCCGATACATCAGCTCATACAGTCGCGCCCCTCAGTGGAGCTATGGCGGTGGTGTACGCCGAGCTCCAGGGTCTGAAGCGCATGGTGCAATAGCTCATAGACCATGTGATCTCTGAGCGGGCTGTTGCCACCGTGCCGCTTCACACACACTCGTCTTCCTTCTCGCCATCCTCACCTCCGTCGGTGTCATCACCTGACGGTGCCACGCCTCCCGACCTTAGCTCTACATCTGACACCCTACGCTCTGTGCTGGAGGTAGTTGGAGTCATCCCGACTAGTGACCCCTCCACTTCTGGGGTAGTCTCTTTGGCTCGCCATCGTCGTTCTCGGACTCGGCACGCGAGGCGGCGGATAGCAAGTTTGTCGAGACGTGTGCAAGAGGCAGCAGCAGACGCAACAGCGGAAGACGTCACCACGGAGCTCACTCTCTCCTCCCCAGTTGCAAAGTTGGTGCGGCACCCCTTCACAGCTTCTACCGGTGCGTCGGTCGAGGGGGGGATGGAGTGTCCGTCGACGACCACCGGCAAGTGCATGAGGGATGCGACAGACGGTGCTTCACGACAGGGCGCTCTCAGTGAGGACGAGCCATCCGACGAGTGGTCCGACGTGGATTCGGAGACGGACGAGTGGTCTGACGCGCAGTTGGAGGCAGACATGGAGATGGAGACTACAGTTGACGTAGCAGAGACCACAGAGGCAGGTGGGGCAGTACCAGTGGATGAGGCAGTAGTAGCAGTAGCGGTGTCAGCCGGCACATGTGGAGCAGACGTCCGTTCCGCTACATTGGTGACCAGTGGAGTGTCGCCAGACGTCCAGGCAGTGGGCGTGTCGGCAGCCATCGACGTCGTGACAGTAGCATCAGTTGCAGTCACTGCTACTGACGGGACGTTGGCAGTAGACGCGGCTCTGGGGGGAGTCTCAGGTGACGAGATCCCCTCGTCTCCTATCCACGGATTGGTCTGCCGAGTCCCCACAGCTCCTGCCGAGGTGCCAGTCGTGGGGGGGGGAGGTGTGTCCGCTGACGACCGCGGCGGAGCTCGGCATTGGTGATGCGACTGCTCTACAACGCAGGATGATTGAGGCGGATGACGCCACACAGCAGACTCAGCTAGCGGAGAGTTCAGCAGGGGGAGACATTCGCTGTGACGGAGACTCTTCGTCAGAGGAGGATTGGTCCGATGCTGAGTCAGAGTCGAGGATGGAGTTGGTGATCGTTGATGTTTTGGCGGATGACGTGACGACGGCCGATGCCGGAGCTGCGCCCGACGATGCGCACGCTCCTGCATTAGCTGGTGTGGAGGCAGTTGCCATGGTGCCAGGAGCAGCAGCAGGAGGAGCAGGTGATACAGATGTTGATGCTTGGCCCACAGCAGACGCCCAGGTGCTTCTGGCAGATAGTGCTGGGCAACAGGAGGAGGTGACTGACTGCCAGGACGAGGCAGACCTCCTCGATGAGGACCAGTCGTCCGTCGTGGAGCGGTCGGACGCAGGGTCGGAGGCAGACATAGAGGCCCAGTGCGCTGCCGTTCTTGCATTAGCCACGGCTAGAGCACGCGATAGCCTCTCGATGAGAGCAGACGTCCGCGTGTGCGACATGGAGGATGCAGAGCGAGCTACAGACATCTGACACCTCGCTACCCTCACCGGTGCCGTTGACACCACGGCGGCTCCAGCTGATGACATAGCTACGCTCGACCGAGCTACAGTTCCTGTACCCGAGCGCCTATGCTCCACGGTCGACGAGCATGAGGCAGTGGTGGCTGGAGCAGAGGCGCACGTGCAGAGTCTCATGGTCGAGCTCCGGGAGGCCAGCAGCCGTTGGTACACTACAGATGCTTCTGCACGACAGGTTGCTGAGATGTGCATGGAGGATGTACACACCCGTCTCGAGGCTGCGGAGTGGTCCGTACAGGATGCACGTTGGCGACGGGCGGACGCACAGCAGGAGGTGGACGATTGGTTGTGCACCAGGGGCTCGGCGTTTCTACAGGGTGTATGGGTTCCCGATGACAGCGATGACGCTGCAACTGTAGATACACTGACGGATGACGACGTCTGGCCACCTGACACCCGAGTGTCGAGTGTGTCAGCAGCAGCCAGTGACTCCGCAGCACCACCTCCTTCTGGTGCAGCTGTTACGGATGCGAACGCGCTCAGTGGTGATGACCCCTTGACAGTAGTTGGTGATCAGGCAGCAGCTGAGTCGCCTATTGGCGTGGAGAGTTTCCTACGCGACGAGGAGACGAGGATGCAGGAGGCAGTGACTCGCGCCGACGCGCACATGATGGAGGTCCACCATCAGATACATTCCGCGACTGACCGCCTGCACGCCGTAGATGCAGCTGGCCGGCAGGCTGCCGTAGCAGAGCTCGAAGAACTGCACACGCGTCTCGACGCAGCGCAGTCTGTGTGGCAACATGCAGCACAGCAGCTGGCATGCATACGGGAGGCGATACAGTTGGAGGAGGCCCTCAGCGCTGCACCAGTCACATCAGCAGATGACGACAGTAGTGACGACTATAACAGCGATGACGATGACAGCGACGACGCCGCTCCGGGGTGAGGCTCTGTGCGGACACATCCCACCAGCATCGTCGTCACCCTTGCTATTGCTGTCCAGGGGTATGTGGCCATGGGGGAGCCGCGCTCCCTCCTCATGTATTGTGTTGGGAGCAGTCATCAGCTTTGCTCGTACTGTCAGCCTCTGCAGCCCAGGGGGAGTGTTGGTGTGAGGACTTTGGTCTGACATCTTTTTGAGGACAGCGAGGTTACTTAGGGTGCAGCACGATGCTATGGTCCAGGTTATGCTTGTCGAGACCCGCGCACCTGGTGAGTTTCACCGGTGTGATGTGGAGACCCATTACCTCTATGTGTTATGTATGATCCATGCTAGGTTATGCTGGTCGAGACCCGCGCACCTGTTGAGTTCTACCGGTGTGACGTGGAGACCCATTGCATACATGTGTTATGTATGATCCATGCATGATGTAGTCGAGACCCGGGCACCCGGAGACACTTTTCGAGGGTCACGAGGAGACCTGTTTCTCTGTCTCTCTTGCTTGATGTTTGACACGTAGGTGTGTGATTCACTTCGTGCATGGTCGAGACCCGGGCATTTGGTGGGATGCACCATTGTCACGAGGAGACCCTGTGCTGTGGTATGCTTGATCGCTGCTCTCCTCGCCGTCGCTCGCTCGTGCTGTGGTATGCTTGATCAGTGCTCGCTATGATTGGTTCCCTGAGCCATCATTTCTTGCCTTCGCTGAGACATCATTATGTTGACAGTTGTGTCAGCCAGGGGGAGTGTTGGTATGTGTGGCTTCCACCTATCACGAGCGACGGCAAGGAGAGCAGCGCTACAGGAGAGCGCGACGAAACTATCCTTGATGCGGACGCAGCTGGCACCGGAGCACCGACGAGTGGTGGCTCCATCCACCACCAGCTGCCAGAGAGCTGCCACGACGCCCTGGGTGCTTGCCAGGGTGCTTTGTGGTTCTTCTGCAGACGCTAGAGTTTTCTCGGTGGACTGGCCCTTGAGCCCGATTTGCATGTTTTGTATTTCCTGTCCACCGATCGGTGCCGGACTTGTGTGTGTGACCAGTCGTAGCGTCCGGCTTGAGATTCTGCATCTCTAGGTTCAGACGGCGTAGCGTTCTGATTTGTCTGCGCAGAGTTACGGCCAAAATAGTGTTTTTGGGCCGGTTTTAGGACAGACCTTGCACTGCCGCGTGCGACACCTGTCGTGCACCGCGGCAGGTATTTACACTCTGGACTTGTCATTTGTTATCTCTCTCTGCAATTATATTCAGTTTGAGTTTCCTGACACTCTGTTCGTGTCCCAACCCAGACCCTTGCAGTTTTGTCTCTAACTTGTGACTGTTGTCACACGCTGACCTGGCGCTGACGCCTAGTGTCGCGGCAAGTGGTTAGGAAGGTTCTAGGAAACTTCTCAGATGCAGCGTGCGGGCTTCCACGCTCGTTGCTTAAGTCAGCTGCCCCCTCAGTCTGCTGCTCTAGAGTCGAAGTCTGGAAGCTCTGGGTTTTGTTACTCAGAAACGCGCGCGCCAGAGTTAGCGCCAGAAAGCAGCTGAAAACTGATAATGACTGATTAGGAATGAAGAATAAACAGCAATGGGGGACCCCTCCAAGTTCTAGCCCCCCCCCCAGCTCTGTAGAGCTTGTTACTCAGTTCATCAGCCAATCAGAAAATAGCTTAGTTCAGGCTGGCAGGTTTTCTCGGCGAGGCCTGCCAGGCAGCCGACAGCCCAAAACCCGGGCGTCGTCCGTTTTGCCTGAAAATTGGACCATACCATAATACCGACGCTGTGAACGTAGCCGTGTGGTCAGAATCTGCTAGAAAAATAGTAGCGAGAAGTTATGGCAGCCTAAACCCAGACAGTGCCCACGATGGTTTATGCTGCCAAACAGGGCCATGCAACACGCAACTGGGACCCTAGGCAGTGCATGACGACGCAAGCACGACAGTACGCGCTGGACGCATGCAGAAAGCGACTGCGGCGGCAGTGACTGCCGGCAGTGCGACCGCCGAGGAGGCCAGCCGATGGAGCTGAACACGTCGCCGGAGAGAGGAGGCTCCAGCGAACCGCGAGACGACCTCAGCGTGCGTCAGCTCGACCGGACGACACTCCATCGGCGTCGAGTCTCGCCGTCAGACATCTGCACGCCGATGTACACAAGTCGGGAGGACACAACAGAGCATAATGAGTGCAAAAAACCAACACTCCCCCATGACTCACAGGCGTAGTGCACATGGGCGGGCAGAGACATGGTCAACACACGGACACCCCCACGACGTGCAGAAGTGCAGGTAGATACAAAGAAAGCAAGTCACGGACGCACACCGACTGAACTCACAGCCTTCTTAAACGAGTCCCGCTTTAGTGCCTTGGTCAGGAAGTCAGCCAGCTGCCGTGCTGTCTCAACCCACACGATGCTGATGCTGCCGTCGTGCAACAACGAACGCACATAGTGATACTCAACATTGATGTGCTTTGTGCGAGTGTGATGCACACTGCCATTGTCTGCAATGGCCATGGCACTCTCATTATCACAATGCAAGGTGATGGATGCGACAGACTGACACAACTCGGACAACAGACGACGCAACCACACGCTCTCACACGCGCCTGAGCCAATGGCCACGTACTCAGCCTCAGTAGTGCTGCGTGCAATGCACCCCTGCTTGCCGCTGCGCCAGGACACAGCTGTGCCCCCGACCAGAAAGATCCAGCTAGTACGACTCTTACCGTCTGGACTGCCGGCCCAGTCGCTGTCGGTGTAACCCACTGCAACGACGGACGGCTGATGGCGGAACATGAGGCCTCGCCGAGGGGTCGAGACGACATAGCGCAGTACTCGGATCGCGGCCTCAAAGTGGAGGTGACGCGGCTACTGAGAAAACTGGGCCAGGAGGTTAACGGCGAACGCGATGTCTGGACGCGTCGTCGTCGCCAGGAACATCAGTGACCCAATGACCCGCAGATACGTGGTCACATCAACTGGCTCCCCCACAATAGTTGGGTCATGACTCTTCAACTGCACCTGGCCATCGGGTGACATGGGTGAGGAAGCGCTGGGCACGAGGGGCAAGTCCTCGGCGAAGCGGGCTGACAGGGTCTGCACATAGGCAGCCTGGTGGACATGCAGGACGCCCTGAGAGCGATCATGCTCGAGCTCCATGCCCAGGAAGACTCGGGCAGAACTGAGATCCTTCATCTGGTAGGCAGCGTGCAGGTCCTTGATGCGCTGGATGGCTGTCGCGTCTGGTGACGCAATGAGGAGATCGTCGACGTAGACCAGGACCGCGGCGAAGGTCTGACCTCGCGGGCTGATGAACAGTGTGGGGTCAGCGGTGCTGCGCTGGAGGCCGCCATGGAGAAGCGTACTGCTGATCTCCTGGTTCCAGCAGCGAGGCGACTGTTTCAGACCATAGAGGGCCTTCCATAGCCGCCAAACTCTCCCGGTGCCATCGTCGAAGCCTGGGGGCTGCGTCATGTAGAGCTCCTCACCCTCCATTGAGCCATGGAGGAATGCACTGCTCACGTCCATCTGATGCAGCTCCCACCCGTGCTGGGCAACCAGGCTGAACAATGCCCGGCTAGTGGAGAACCGGCCAACTGGGGCGAAGATCTGGTCGTAGTCGATCCCAGGGACCTGAGCAAACCCCTTTGCTGTGAGACAGGCCTTGTACTTGTCCAAGGATCCGTCAGGCTTCCACTTACGCCGAAAGACCCACTTGGCACCGATGGCCTTCCGACCTGGAGGGAGGTCGACGAGGTCATACATGTGGTGTTGTCGGATAGCGGCGAGCTCCTCGGCACCGGCAGCATCCCAATGTGCGGCCTCAGGAGAGGCTCGAGCCTCGCGTAGGGTGGAAGGGTCCTCTGGGTGCGCTGTGGACCGGACTGAGAGGGCATGTGCATCACGAGCCCCAGGTGGGATGCGTGCGAGTGCGGCCACCACAGCATGCCGATGCTCGTGAAGAAGCATGGCATACCCCAATGCAGAGCCCGGGTGAAGGTCTGCGATAATGGCAGAAGTGGTCAGGCCGAGAGCCTTTGTGCCAGGGTCCCCACTCACGACCGTGGGAGTGGAGGAGACACGTTGAGCCACAGGGGGTCGAGGCGCCACGGAACAGGGAGCTACAGTCTGCGTGCTCACAGTTGGCCGAGGTCGGAGGCTGCCGCCTGGGCCACGTGTGTAGCGCGGTCCGACGGGCCGACGGAGGCAGATGGTGTTGCTGGTCTGGAGGAGCGAGTAGACGCAACAGGCGCTGCTGGGCCAGGGGAGTCAGCGGGCGCAGCTGGGGCTGCCGGCCCAGAGGGGCGAGTGGACGCGTATGGAGCTGCTGACCCGGAGGGGCCAGCGGACGTGACTGGGGACGTCGGCCCGGGGGGGCCATCGGAAGCGGCTGGGACTACCGGCCCGGAGGGACTAGCGGACGCGACTGGGGCTGCCGGCCCGGAGGGACCAGCGGACGCGACTGGGGCTGCCGGCCCGGAGGGGCCAGTAGATGCGACTGGGGTTGCCGGCCCGGAGGAGCCGGCAGACGCGACTGGGGCTGCCGGCCCGGAGGGGCCAGTAGATGCGACTGGGGTTGCCGGCCCGGAGGAGCCGGCAGACGCGACTGGGGCTGCCGGCCCGGAGGGACCAGCGGACGCGACTGGGGCTGCCGGCCCGGATGGGCCAGCGGATGCGACTGGGGCTGCCGGCCCGGAGGGACCAGCGAACGCAACTGGGGCTGTCGGCCCGGATGGGCCAGCGGATGCGACAGGGGTTCCCGGCTCAGAGGGGACAGTAGACGCGACTGGGTCAGATGGCTCGGAGGGGCCAGCGGCCGCGACCGGGGCTACTGGCTCAGAGGGACGGGGTGATGTGTCACCCGGAAGCGACAGGATGGAGGACAGACTCACCACTCCCCCACGCGACGGGAGGGACACGGACGAGCCGGAGCGGATGAGGTCGTGGGGAAACAGGTCCTCGAAAAAGAGGGCATCGCGGGACTCAACGATGCAGTGTCGGGATGGGTCCCAGAAGCGCCAGGCCTTGGACTGACGAGACACACCGAGAAAGGTGCAGGGGCGTCCGCGGGGGGCAAGCTTGCCACCCTGCTGTGGAGCGGGCAGCCACACAACGGTTACGCAGCCCCAGACGCGAGCCGGGCGGAGGTCAGCACGCCGACCGCACCAGTGCTGATAGGGCGTGGACTGGCGGGGAAGGGGACCGTGGGGAACCTTGTTTCAGACCCAGGTCATATAGGCCATGGCCTCAAAGTAGAAGCCATCGGAGAGACCTGACTCGACCCGCATGGTGCGGACGGCGTCGGCCATGGTGCGGTTCCACCGCTCGGAGACGCCGTTCTGGGCGGGCGTGTAGGGCGCAGACGTCTCATGGCGGATACCGCGGGAGGCGAGAAAGGTTGTGGCCTCACCCAGGTACTGGCCACCGCGATCGGAGCAAAAGCGACGTAGGGGGCGGCCGCACTCGCGCTCCGCGAGGACAAGCCAGTCCTGAATGGTTCGGGCGACATCGCTCTTCTACCGAAGGCAGAAGACCCAACGGTAGCGGGAGTAGTCGTCCGTCAGAGTGAGGACATAGCGGCCATGCTCGCCAACGTACTCGGTGGGGAGAGGGCCCATGACGTCCGAGTGGACAAGGTCAAGGGGGGCGGACGCCCGGGAGGAAGAGAGGGGGTACGTGGACCGGTGCATCTTTCCCTGAGCGGAGTCAATGCACTCAGTGGGGCATGGGAGAGGGAAGGTCTCCAGAACAAGGCCCTTGGCCGGTTGGGTGCAGAGCATGCTCTCTACTGCGGCAGAGTGGACGTGACAAAGGCGGCGGTGCAAGAGGCGGGTGTGTTGAGGAGAAAGCGTGCTGGTGACGAACACATGACCGGTCGCAGCCGACGGGGAGGAGACGGGAGGGGAAGAAGCGAGGTGGGGAACGTGCCACAAGTTGCCACATGCGGTGGCGTGCAGTACGACAAGACCCGACGGATGCAACGACACAGTGCCGACACCACGTGAGTGCACAACGTCCATGCTCATGCGGTCAAGGGCAGTCACGGACAGGAGGCTGAGCTCGAGACCAGGGACGAAGAGAACATCGGTCAAAAAGACGTCACCGGCCGGACCACGGAAACGAACAACGCCTACCCCACGGACCGGCAACACCTGTCCGGAGCCCGTCCGAACACCAGAGACATCGCCGACGGGGCCGAGCATACTGAAGGCCTCGCGAGAGGCCGTCATGTGATGCGTGGCCCCGGAGTCGATGATCCAGGTCTCAGCAGGGTCCTGGACAGGGGTCGCCAGATCAGTCACGGTCACATGGCAACACGCGAGGGACGCGGACACGGTGGACGGAGGCGCGAAACGAGACTGCCAGTCGTCAAGCCATGCAATGTCGTCAAGGAGTGGGGTGGATGAGATCACGGGAGACGACGAGACAGACGAGGANGGAGGGCAGGAGGTGACGCAACTCGCACTTCCCTGGGGAGGAGGGCGAGGGAGGCCAAGCTGGAGCGCGATGAACTGCTCCAGCTGACGCTCTCGGGATGACGGCCCAGGAGTGTAGACAGAATGCGGAGTGACGGCGCCGGAGCCCGGGTAGTAGGGTGACTGAGCCGACAAGGGCAGCGGAGGTGCCGACGGCTGAGGGTAGCACTGCTGCGGGTAGTACTGCTGCGGCGCGGGTGGCTGCAGGACAGGCGGAGTCGTCGAAGTGGGAGTGGTGCTGGATGAGGTCGGAGTGGTAGGACCAGCAGCAGCGACGGCGGCAGAGGCGAGGCGGCGCTCCCGCTGGCGTCGCATGGTGGCGATGACGCGGGCCTCGTCCGTCGGGAGAGGGCACGTGTACCACCCGTGCCCAGGCTGGCCACAGTTGTGGCAGACCGAGCCACTACCGCTGGGACCGGTCGATGACTGCTGCTGATGCTGTTGTGATGGACCCTTGCCCTTCTTGTTCCGGCTTTTCTTCTTCTTCCCTGAGGGCGATGAGGTAGCTGCGACGGGGGAGGCAACGGCCACGGAGGCAACGGCAGGGGTGGTGACGGCAGGGGATGCAAGGGCCTCTGCGCGATGGGACTCCTGGCGAGCTTCCTCAATGCGAAGGAAGAGCTCGTATGCCCAAGGCATGAGAGTACCCTGGGCCTCCATGGTGGTGAGGACGTCCTGAGGATAGTGGACGAAGACGTCAGCGTATGCACTGGTGGCGCCACGCTTGATGGTGAGGAGCGCGGATAGTGGGGGTGGAGCCGACTTGCCGAGTCGACGGAGGATGTCCTCCGCTCGCTGCGGGCTGCTGCTGCTACTGCTGCAAGCTGCTGCTGCTGCTGCTGCGAGCTGCTGCTGCTGCGGGCTGCTGCGAGCTGCTGCTTCTGCCTGCTGTTGCTGGTGGTGCCAGTCACTACACCTGGGTGACGTTGCCGCGTGCGTCGTCGCCCACAGACGTCAGACGCCGCCTGCCGCTCACCTCCTCGCGTCACGCGTGGGGGTCAGTGCTGCCGAAAAGATTTCGGCAGCATTTCCCCTGGCCCAGTGGCCGTGGGAAAAATTCTGACGCCGCCACCAGGAGGGTCAATGCTGTCGGAAAAAATCCGGCATCATTTCCCCTGCACTGGCGCGTATGGGAGGTCCGTTGGCGTTGTCTGGCACCTGTTGGCCAGTCTTCTGCTGCTGCTGCTACGCTCTGGTTCTGATACCAAGAAAGAAAATATGTAGCAGGTTGGGGCAGCAGCGTTGTTGATGCAGCGTGCGGGCTTCCACGCTCGTTGCTTAAGTCAGCTGCCCCCTCAGTCTGCTGCTCTAGAGTCTAAGTCTGGAAGCTCTGGGTTTTGTTACTCAGAAACGCGCGCGCCAGAGTTAGCGCCAGAAAGCAGCTGAAAACTGATAATGACTGATTAGGAATGAAGAATAAACAGCAATGGGGGACCCCTCCAAGTTCTAGCCCCCCCCAGCTCTGTAGAGCTTGTTACTCAGTTCATCAGCCAATCAGAAAATAGCTAAGTTCAGGCTGGCAGGTTTTCTCGGTGAGGCCTGCCAGGCAGCCGACAGCCCAAAACCCGGGCGTCGTCCGTTTTGCCTGAAAACTGGACCATACCATAATACCGACGCTGCAAACACAGCCGCGTGGTCAGAATCTGCTAGAAAAATAGTAGCAAGGAGTTATGGCAGCCTAAACCCAGATAGTGCCCACGATGGTTTATGCTGCCAAACAGGGCCATGCAACATGCAACTGGGACCCTAGGCAGTGCATGACGANCCCCCCCCAGCTCTGTAGAGCTTGTTACTCAGTTCATCAGCCAATCAGAAAATAGCTCAGTTCAGGCTGGCAGGTTTTCTCGGTGAGGCCTGCCAGGCAGCCGACAGCCCAAAACCCGGGCGTCGTCCGTTTTGCCTGAAAACTGGACCATACCATAATACCGACGCTGCGAACGCAGCCGTGCGGTCAGAATCTGCTAGAAAAATAGTAGCAAGAAGTTATGGCAGCCTAAACCCAGATAGTGCCCACGATGGTTTATGCTGCCAAGCAGGGCCATGCAACACGCAACTGGGACCCTAGGCAGTGCATGACGACGCAGGCACGACAGTACGCGCTGGACGCATGCAGACAGCGACTGCGGCGGCAGTGACTGCCGGCAGTGCGACCGCCGAGGAGGCCAGCCGATGGAGCTGAACACGTCGCCGGAGAGAGGAGGCTCCAGCGAACCGCGAGACGACCTCAGTGTGTGGCGGCTCCACCGGACGACACTCCATCGGCGTCGAGTCTCGCCGTCAGTCATCTGCACGCCAATGTACACAAGCCGGGAGGACACAATAGAGAACAATGAGCGCAAAAAACCAACACCTCGCTTGCTCCCCCTACTCACCTTTGTCTCGGTTACTTGCAAGTATTACTCAGGCAAGGATTGCCCGCTTCCATGGTGTGTCTCACGCTTCGTTGCTCTTTCCCGTCTCGCCTCACTAAACACGTTTAGGAAACTACCCAACAACCACTTGTATCAGAGCAACAGGGGTAGCCCCCTGCGACACATTCATCCCGGACCTGTGAGTGAGGCGCCGAGGACTTCTCGGCATCCCACGCAATGCTCAAGTGTCGCACCCTCTCAGCGGACCCGTCGTCTCTTCGGCGCGTCCCATTCCTCCATCGTCGTGTGGTGCTCTTGCCACCGTTGCATCTCCCCAGGCTCGCCTCGCGCACACAGTTCTATCCTGACCATAGTCTCCACTGTCGTCGTGCGTGCTCCCACCGCTTTCGGGGCCTCGAGGCTCCACCATCTGTCCACTGGCGAGTGACGTATGCCCCTCTTGTGGCATGACCCTACGGCCCGTGTACCGCTCCACACTCCCTGGAACTCGGCAGTCTTGCCGCAGCCGTCGACCGGAGCAGCAGCTACGTCGCTGGTGCTCTAGTTGCCACATTTCTACAGCGATTGCATCTCAATGGCAGTCTCAACGGCAGGCCAGTTCTACTGAACCCTCGGCACGGCCCTTCTTAAAGGGCAGAGGTACGGTTCCCTCGTCCGAGGACCTCGGTGTGAACGTCAATCTTCGTCATCCTCCACCCTGCCTATTTCTCTATCCTTACCAACTCTCACAGCAACACTCTGTGTCCCTGCACCGCACGCAGTCTCTCTCCACTGCATCACACTGCTCTGCTGCAGCCGAGCCCCGTCTCTAGGAGCGGTGCTCTCTGTGCATCTCTCTTGGCTACGCTAGGAGCCCTAACCCTCTCTCACGCTGGCACCCACTGACGACGTCGACACCTCGTTGTGGGTGCGTATGCTGGACCACTCCTACTGGCAAGAGGACACTGACGTAGCAACTGAGTGCGAGGGAGAGGAGATCGATCGGCAAGTCTACACGCCGGACGATCTTCCACCGTCACCACCATTGTCACCAAGAATGCACCCTCCTCGCAGCTCTCAGCCGACCAACCCTGAAGCTGCTTCTACCTTTATCCCGTCTCCTACAGCAGTAGGATCCACAGAGACATCGACGGCACCCGAGGTGCCCGGTGTGATCCCAGTTCTTCCCGTCCACACGGATTCCATTGGACTAGCAGGTGATATCCTTGACACGGCTGCTGGTGCTGTACCCACTTTCGTCGCCACGGCCAGAGCCTGCCGTGCTCTGACACAGACGGCTGTTGGCCGTGCAGCTGAGGCCTATGCACGAACAGCAGCCTCTCTCACCCTACTTGCAGCTGCTGCTGCAAACATTACCACACAGATCACAGCAACAGCAGCCTCTGTCGCCACAGCAGCCTCCACTACCGCAGACGCCACATCCAATGCTCTTGGATCCATTCATGTATCCACCGCCGCAGTAGTGCTGACTCCTACTGGCGCTCCCCACGACAGCACACTACACATCACCATCGACGTTCTTGTGGTATCAGCTTTAATTATAGTTGTCGGAGCCACGGCTACAGGGCCTTTGTGCATCACCGTGGCAGTCGTAGCGTGGGTGGCGGTCCTGTTCTCCTCGGCTGTAGCTGTGGTCCCGCCGCTCTTCACTCTTCTTCCGTGCCACTAGCTCGGTGAGCATTGCATTGCATCCCACGGTGTATCATTGCACTCTCTCACATTCTCCACACCCCTCCTCCTGTCTGCATTTGTGATTGTATCCCTCATCATGCCTAGGCCGGAGGAGACTATAGAGGTCCTCCAGGCCGCTCATAGTGATTTACAAGCAGAGCGTCGCAAAGCTGAAGATGAGCTTCTCAGGGACGGGAAGCACATCACGAGCTAGCGGCCACAATGGCCACATGAGTCATTGAGCATCTCTGCACTATTCCAGGCCTTGCTGCAGTCCTCCCCTCGTCTAAGTCAAGCTCGGCCGATTCATCAACTCCTCCCGGTGGTGGGGTTGCCAACTCCTCATCACCCGCTCTCTTAGCAGCAGCCTTCGCCGTGCTCTTCTCCCATCTCAGCAGAAAGACCTCGAGACACCACCACCATAGTTTATATCCAAACTCACCTTCACATCCTGGGGAACGCGCTTCAGTACATGGGCACAAGGTGAGCTGCTTAGGGAATATTACTCCCTCGCCAAGCCCCCGTTTGTGCCTCAGCCTGCGGAGGCTGCTCGTGCAGTACGGGCCCTCATCGACTCAGGACCCGAGAATCTCCTTGATGACATTGGTACGTACAACGCAGACCCTTCGTGCGGCACCCCTGCTGACCCCATCGGCGCCTTTACTCTCATCCGCCGTCGCAAAACAGTGACTAGGGGTGTCTTGCCTTAGTATGGGTCCCCGTGGACCAACGTGATGGTAAACTGTCTCCTCGTGGTCGCCTCTGCATCTTTCTGCGCATCTCCCCGTTCTCCAAAGCGTGGTGCTTCTGGGACACCCCGCACTGTCGTTCGTTGAGTCTCGTGACGCGCTCTTCTTTGAACACCTGCTTGAGCGCGACACTCCCCACTTTGGTGGGTCCCTCTCTCCACACTCTCGGGGTGGGGGTGGTCCTCTGCCCTCTGGACCTACTGTTCTTCCCTCTGGACGTCCCTCGCCACCCTCTGTCTCTGCTGCCTCCCCCTCCTTGAGTTATCCTCCCTCGGTCTCCACTGCTCCCTTGAACTCGCCTCCGCCCATGTGTTCCCTTGACTCTCCTGACGCTGTCTCACTTGAGCCCTCTGCTCACTCGTCCTCTGCCTCATCCTCTGCTCCTACACCCGGCGCCATGATTGTGTCACCTCCTATCCTCTTAGAGCCATTTCTCCCCATTGAATCTTCTTCTCCTGCTGTGCAGTCACGTCCTGCTGCCTCCTGTTCTTCCACGCGTGTCCCCTCTATCCCACCAGTCTCACCCTTCACTCGCGGTGGGCGCCTCTAGGCACTTCCATCTCAGTCCCACCCTGTTGTCTGTGGTGACCCTGGTCTTCGTGCTCTTGGCCTTGCTACCTCTACACTGTCTGTAGCGGCCTCTGTCGTGCACCCCAGCATAGTACTTGGCCACTCTCTCATCGAGCAAGAGTTTCACTCAGCTCTATCCTCGTCTATGGCTGGGTATGTTGCCTCGTGGTTTGCTTCCGTAGGTCTCTCTCCCCTTCCTCCCGAATCGTTGACTGTATAGGCAGCCCGCATGGCCTCTAATTCCTCCCTGTAGGAGCAGGCCATGGAAGCCGAGCTTGACGCACTGTCGGAGCACGGGGTGTACGAGCTCGTCGACCTCCCACCAGGTCAAAAGGCAGTTGCAGCCAAGTGGGTGTATCGTCGCAAACTGAACCCGGATAACACAGTTGAACGGTACAAGGCTCGTCTCACTGCAAAAGGATTATCTCAGATCCTTGCTGTTGACTTTGACGAGACCTTTGCCCCCGTTGGCTGCTACACCACAGCCAGGGCTCTTCTTAGCCGGTCGCTCAACATGACTGGGAGCTTGAGCAGATGGATATCAACAATGCCTTCCTCTATGGCAAGTTGGACGAGGAGATGTATATGGTGCAGCCGCCCGGCTTCTCGGATAGAACAAACAGAGATCCCCGTGTGGCGTTTGCGCAAGGCTCTCTATGGACTGAAACAGTCCCCACGTTGTTGGAACCATGAGATCATAGCTACCCTTGAAAAGGGGGGATACCGAAGGAGTGCTGTGGATCCTGCCTTATTCCTCAGTGCTCCCACCAAGCCACTTGTCGCCATTCTTGTCTACGTAGACAATATCCTCATTGCCTCTCCCAACATCGCATCTGTTGCGACTGCAAAGGCTATGCTCTAGGCGGCTTACAAGATGAAGGACCTTGGTCCAGCTCGTGTCATTCTGGGAATGGAGTTGGAGCGTGACCGTTGACGTCGCACCTTGCACATTCATCAGACTGCATATATACGCAACCTAGAGGAGCGCTTTGCCCCACTCCTCACATCAGTCCCCACGACGTCCACACCCATGACGCCCGTTGGCCAGTACCTACTGAAGTCCCTCGAGCT
The DNA here is from genome assembly GCA_023375785.1 of Penium margaritaceum. Lineage (NCBI taxonomy): Eukaryota > Viridiplantae > Streptophyta > Zygnematophyceae > Desmidiales > Peniaceae > Penium > Penium margaritaceum. The sequence goes on along the minus strand of SZWC01005012.1, from coordinate 61,025 downwards.
GTCAAAGCTGGGGGAGACGGTCGATGTGACTGACTACCTCCGGGTCATTGGCTCCTTGATGTACCTTGCCATGACAATGCGCGCTGACGTGGCATTTGCTGTGAATTTCTTGTCCCAGTTCTCTAAGTACCCCTGCGAGCGTCATCTTGAGGCAGCATTACGGGTAGTGCGCTATGCCCTATCCACCCCTTGTATTGGACTGTACTTTCGTGCGTACCCCTCGGTCGTGGTGGACGGCTTCACAGACAGTGATTGGGCACATGATTCTGACGCCTGTAATCAAACATGATACATCTTCTTGGTTGGTGCCAGTGCAATCTCCTGGAAAAGTGGCAAACAATGGTGTGTTGCTCGTAGCACTACTGAGGCTGAGTATGTTGCTCTTGGTGCAGGCACTTGTGAGGCTGTCGGGATGTGTCGTCTGCTGCACCAGTTGCATGTTCCCATCCGCTGCATCACTCTACGTTGTGACAACCAAAGCACAAAGGCCATTGCTGAAAACCGTGGCATGCATCACTCATGCACCAAATACATCAATGTGGAGTACCATTTTGTTTGTGAATGCATTGCTGCTGGCATCGTCCAGGTTGCTTGGATACACGCTCTCAGAGAGCTGACTTTCTCACTAAGGCCCTCAGCTGAAATGTCTTCAAAAGTGCTGTTCACTCTGTTGGTCTCATCTCTCCACATGACCCAGATTGATTGACTTTGGTGTACCTCTGGTTATCTCCCCTTGTGCTTCTCTCATGTATGTGGGTCCTTGCCTACGGGTCATGGGGGAGTGCTGAAGTTCGTTAGCCACTCACTACTCTATGAGCTCTTGTTTCCCACATCGTACACACTTGTATTGATTAAATGACAATGACCTTACCTGGGGAAGCGTCAGGCGTGCCCGCTCTGATAGGAGCCTCTGACGTCATCAAGCTGCTGCTGGACCCAGGAGTGCCCTTTTGCACAGACATGGCCATTGCATGACTCTCTATTATTCTGTGATGCAGTAGATGCTAGGGCTCGTACATTCTCACTGCCGTGTCTAGCATCATGTTTCTCTTTCCTTTAGTGCTCTGGGGGAGCTGCATATTTCCCGGATGCTGATCCTTAGGGGACCACCGTGCCAATTTTGGCTCTGCATTGGTGAGTAGCCGCCCTTGGATTATTCAGAGTGGTCGGGCTCTACCCCCGGGTGGCGGCACGCGAGCGTGATGCTCGGTGTGAGTGCATGCTCACCGGTGCTTAGCTCGCTCGCTCCCCTCACTTCCTCTTGTCTTGGTGTTGAGTGCAAATTCTAAGGCAAGTATTGACCGCATCCATGGCGTGTCTCGCGCTTCCTTGTGCTCACCCGCCCCACCTCACACAGCATCACTAGGAAGTTACCTAGCAATTACAATGAGGTGACACCGGTGCAAGGGAGAGCACCAGTAAAAGCAACATCAGGGAGAGTGACAATAGCTGCAACTGCTCAGGGGCACGGCCCAGGCTGCCACGTAACAAGCTGCAACCCACCACACCCCTGCAGCGCGCAACTGCAGCCACGCAGCTGCCAACGGACAGCAAGCAGCGGTGGGCAGCAGGTGATGGCCAACGTGCAACGGCCGGTGATGGGTAGCCGTTGACGGGTTGTGGCCCTCGGGCACTGAACGAGGCGTCCGCCACCCGCCAACACCATGTGGTGCCCAGCGCACATGCGCAGCTCGAAATACTAGGCAACAGGTTGGGGCAGCAGCGTTGTTGATGCAGCGTGTGGGCTTCCACGCTCGTTGCTTAGTCTGCTGCCCCCTCAGTCTGCCGCTCTAGAGTCTAAGTCTGGATGCTCTGGGTTTGTTACTCAGAAACGCGCGTGCCAGTGTTAGCGCCAGAAAGCAGCTGAAAACTAGACGTAACTGATTAGGAGTGAAGAATGAACAACAATGGGAGACCCCTCCAAGTTCTAGCTCTTCCCCCAGCTCTGTAGAGCTCGTTACTCAGCTAACCAGCCAATCAGAAAATAGTCCTAGACCTATTTTCTGGCAGGCAGGGTTTTCTCGGTGAGCCCTGCCAGACGGCCGACAGCCCAAAACCTGGGTGTCGTCCGTTTTGCCTAAAAACTGGACCATACCATATTACCAACATTGCGAGTGCAGTCGTGCGGTAAAAAACAGCTAGAAAAATAGTAGCAAAGAGTTATGGCTGCCCAAACCCAGGCAGTGCCTACGATGGTCCACGATGCCAAACAGTGCCACACAACATGAAACATGGACCCTAGGCAGATCATGATGCTGCAGACGCAATAGTACAGTCAGATCCAGCGCTGGACGCATGCAGAAAGCCTTCGCGGTGGTAGTGACCGCCGGCGGCTCGACAGCCGAGGAGGCTTGCCGATGGAGCTGAGCACGTTGACGCAAGGAGGAGGCTCTAGGGAACTGCGTGTAGGCCTTAGCGTGCATTGGTTCTACTGGACGACACTCCAGTAGCGTCAAGTCTTGCCGTCAGTCATCTGCACGCCGATGTACACAAGCTGGGAGGAGACAATAGAGTACAATGAGAGATGCAAAAAAACCAACACTCCCTAATGCAGCAGCCACTGCTGCTACTAGGCTGCTGTGTGCTACTGCGGCTGCAATGGCTGTTGCAGCGGCCGTGATAATAGCAACAACAGTTGCAAAGGCACCTGTGGGATGGGGGAATTTTTTCCTGTTCCTTTTTTTTCCTTCTTGGTTGCACAGTGAGCTCGCTGCTCGCTGCGAGCCGCGGGCAACAAGAAACCAGCTTGCTACATGCTGTCCGCTCTTTGCTGCGGGCTATGAGCAGAAAGCTCGCCGCTCGCAGCTCGCTACGGACAGCGGGCTGCGAGCAGCTGCAGCTGCAGCCGCTGCTGTTGCAAGCTGCAGCTGCTGCTGCTGCAGGCTGCTACTACAGCTGCTGGTGGCTGTTGTTTTCTGCTGCTGCTCCTACAACCGGCTGCTACTGTTGCTCGTTGCTGGCTGCTGCTTACTGCTGCTGCTACAGTCGGTTACTGCTGTTGCTTGCTACTGCTACCCACTATTGCTGCTGCGGGTTACTGCTGCAAGTTGCTGCGGGCGGCTGCTGCTGCAAGCTGTCGCGAGCTGCTGCTGCTACCGGCTGCTGCTGCTGGCTACTACTGCCACTGCTCGCTGCTGCTGCAACCTGCTGCCACTGTTGCTGCTTGCAGCACGATCACACCTGGTCGTCGTGCATCGTCATCGCAATGCGTGACGTTGCTGGCTGCTCACCTCCTCGCGTTACGCGTGGGGGTTAGTGCCGCCGGAAATATTGGGCAGCATTTCCCCTAGCCTACTGGCCGTCTGACGCCGCCACCAGGCTGGTCAATGCTGCTGGAAAAATTCCGGTAGCATTTCCCCTACACTGGTGCGTATGGGGGTCCGTTGGCGTTGTCTGGCACCTGTACGCCAGTCTTCTGCTGCTGCTGCTACGCTCTCGCTCTGATACAAAGCTTGAAATACTAGGTAGTAGGTTGGGGCAGCAGCGTTGTTGATGTAGCGTGTGGGCTTCCACGCTCGTTGCTTAGTCTACTGTCCCCTCAGTCTGCCGCTCACGAGTCTAAGTCTGGATGCTCTGGGTTTGTTTCTGAGAAACATGCGCACCAGTGTTAGCACCAGAAAGCAGCTGAAAACAGGAAGTAACTGATTAGGAGTGAAGAATGAACAACAAAGGGAGATCCCTCCAAGTTCTAGCTCCCCCCCCCAGCTCTGTAGAGCTTGTTACTCAGCTAACCAGCCAATGAGAAAATAGTCCTTAGACCTATTTTCTGACAGGTAGGGTTTTCTCGGTGAGCCCTGCCAGACGGCCGACAGCCCAAAACCCGGGCGTCATCCGTTTTGCGTGAAAGCTGGACCATACCATAATACCGAGGCTACGAGCGCAGTGGTGCGGTCAGAAACAGCTAGAAAAATAGTAGCGAAGAGTTATGGCTGCCCGAACCCAGGTAGTGCCTAAGATGGTCCATGATGCCAAACAGTGCCACGCAACATGAAACATCGGCCCTTGGTAGAGCATGACGCTGCAGACACAACAGTACAGTCAGATCCAGTGCTGGACGCATGCAGACAGCCTCCGCGGTGGCAGTGACCGCCGACGGCTCGACTGCAGAGGAGGCCTGCCGATGGAGCTGAGCACGTTGACATAGGGAGTAGGCTCCAGTGAACTACATGTAGGCCTCAGCGTGCGTCAGCTCTACCGGACAACACTCCAGCCACATCAAGTCTCGCCGTCAGTCATCTGCACGCCGATTTACATAAGCTAGAAGGACACAACAGAGCACAGTGAGTGGTGCAGAAAAACCAACATGCACGCGACATGTGTGTGCACTGTAGCGTGCGCTACGCATGCCCGGCAGCAGCGAGAAGTAGCGGGCTCTAGCGACGGCCGCCGTAGGAGTAGCAACGGCGGCTGAGCCTGTAGCATCATCCATGGCTACATTAGCAGTATTGGTCGCAACCGTGATGGTATCAGCTGCAGTAGCGATAGAAGCAATGGCAGCAGTAGAGGATAGAAATGACGGCGATGACTGCGGCAGCGGACGGCAGCGGCGACAGCGACAATGGTAGGAGGAGACGACGGAGGCTGACGGCGACAGCGGCGGCGGTAATAACAGCAGACAGCGGTAGCGGCAGGCGGTAGTGGCGACGGCAGGAACAGCGGACGACATCGATAACAGTGGGGAAAACAAGGGACGGCAACGATGGTGATGACTAAAGTAGCATACAACATTACAGGTAGCTCATGTCGCAACGAGCAACCATGCCATCCAAGGCCTCTTAGCCCAAGGGGACAGGGGAGCTCAGCACAGACATGGTCTCCTCCGTTGCTGGACCCGGCGGCACGGCCATAGCGAGCAATAGTTGTCTAGCCAGTCTACACACTCGTACTATCGACGATCTGCGTGATAAGCAGAGCAGCGTCTGTAGGAGCTTGCTAGACATGCAATAGGCTTTCGAAATTCTATCGCAGCAGCTCGTCACCCTGCAGCCCCCACAGTCCCGGGCGCTCCAGCAGTCACGTGGAGGCATGCCGACCATGGAGCGCGTGGCAGCCGAACACAAATCTATTGATGATTCTCTGAGTGAGGACTCAGAAAACGACGACGATCATGATGAGCAACAGACGGACAGTCCAATTGAGGCAGGAGTGACAGCTCGCGGCCTTGTCAACTCATGTGACGCCTCGGAGGCTTCAACTGAGTCAAGAGCGAGTTACAATAGTCATAGGTATGGTCAGGGCTCGTGCGGGTGTGGCTTCTTAGGTAGCTGTATCAACTAAGAAGCCACCCAAGGAGTTTGACACCCCACCGCCATAGTATACACCAGCAATCGGCTCTGACGCATGGTACATGCGTTTCAACATGTGGGGGATGGCGGAGGGGGTATGGTCGTATTATCACAACCAATACCAGACCATTTACCATCGTCAGTTTGTGATGGCCCGTCGTGCCGTGCACGGCCTGACCATGGCCGTGAATGAGGACTTGGTCCTGAATTATGCACATTTTGTCGGTGACTATTACAGCGGCATAGGTGTAATCCCCTACGATGCCTGGGACCTGGCACTTACCCTATTGGAGGGTGAGACACCGGCCACCCATGCATAACGTGTCACAGACCTCAACTCACTTTGCCAGGGTGAGTTACAGTTTCCTATAGAGTATTGGCGACGAGCCATTCTCCTCTACACACGAGTGGGGACGCTTGTCCCCACCCAGCTCGGCGCACTGACCACCATCATGCTAGGTGTCACTTAGCACTACGCAGCCATGTTCATTATCTAAGGCCACTGCCTGCTTTAGTTTCAGTCACGTCGCCTCACCCTCCTTCAATGGGCCCAACACATCTACCTGGTTGAGGCACCTCGTATCCATCGCGAGCGCCTGGCCGGCTTGGCCGCGGTAGCAACCGCTTCCTCAGGTGCGTCTCTGTCCCCGTTTGCATCCACTACCGCCTCCACTCTAGCCATTGTAGAGTCCGCACATGGGAAGAAATACAAGGGGCGTGGCAGCAGCAAGAAGAGAGGACGACAGGGGACATCGACTACAGGGGTGGACTCCGACGGCAGCAGCTGATAGGTGACCTGCTACAGGTGTGGCGGTGCCCATCGTTACACAAACTGCACTCGCCTGACGGGCCATTCCATCGACTAGACACGCGTGACGCGCGGATCCGCCAGGCCTACGAGGCTCATTCTACCTCCTTGTCTAGCGCCTCCTTTGCCTCTGAGTCTTCCTTCAGACGAATGGCTGCTCCATCCCCCACCACTACCCCACTCACTACCCCTCCTGACAACGCGGCCTAGTACCTTGCAGAGCTTGAGCAGGTCATCTTCCCACTTGAGGGAGGTATGTACGTGCGGACTGGGCCGACTGTGTCCACTGCTGGTTCTGTGTCGGGGGAGTTGTGTGGTGATGACCGTTTGGCTATGACCGCCGTGGATTCTCTGTGTCTTGATGGTCCTAATGAGCTGGCATGGTTGGATGACAGGCAGCTTCGCCTTTTGCATGTCGAGCAGGCTCAGCGCTCGAGTGATGTCCCTGTTGTGTCATTGTGTTATGTCGCCTGTTGTTTCATTAGCACATTCACCAGGAATGCTGATGGCTCGTGGATCGTTGATTCCGGTGCCACCCATCACATGACCCGTTGTTGTGGTATGTTCGTTGTGTTTGGTCCGTTCGGGTCCGTGCGCTCCGTTCGTATGCAGCTGGCCAGGAGGTGCCACTTCGAGGTGTAGGTTTGGTACAGTTATTTGGTCCATCTGGCCCTCTGTACGTCTCCGACATTCTGTTCGTGCTTGATCTCAAGCTCAGCCTGCTCTCCGTTCGTGCCTTTACGCTCGTGGGTCTGGGTGTCACCCACGTCGGCGAGGATGCCTCCGTCTTTTTCCAGGCCTCTGGTGAGGTTGTCCTAAGTGGTGAGCTTTGCCATGATGTCTACCATGTCACCAATGCCTTCTTCCTTGCGTCCACCCAGCCACCTGATCCTATCGCACTCGTCTTTGTCACTGGCAGTTAGTCCCCTGACCAGCACCGCCTCCTCCATTGTCGCCTTCGTCATGTTCACCTTGACGCGGTCGAGTGCCTTTTTCTGCGACACTCCCGCGCTCGGTCTTGATGCGGCCTCCTTTGTGGCGCCCCCTAAGGACGACTATCTTGCATACGCGCAAGGCAAGATGCACCGCTATCCCTTCCCGGTCTCCTCTCCAAATTCCACTCAGTCCCTTCAGCTCGTCCACTCTGACTTGCTCGGCCCCCTTCCCACCGAGTTCCACGATGACTATGGCTGGTACCTTCTGACCTTGACGGATGACTTCACCTGCATGCACTAGATGTACAGTCTCTGTCAAAAGAGTGACACCTTTCCCGTTGTCCATCGCTGGCTGGCCATGGTTGAGCATTAGTCACGTCAGACCCTCGAGGTCTTTTACTCCGACCGTGGGGGAGAGTTCATGGACGAGCTCCACCGCTGGCTCATAGAGCGTGGGGTCAACCATCGCTATTCCGATCCTGCCACCCCCAAGCACAACGGTGTCTCTCAGTAATTGAACCTCACCATGGAGGACACGATACACTAGTCGTGTAGGTCATGCTCTTCAAACATCATGCGGATGTATTCTGATCATACTAAAGGCATGATGTAGCAATGGCTATCCAATTTTTCTGAACAATTCAATGTTCGAGAAAGATCATATCGATGACAGTGAAGTCGAACCACAATTTGATGATCCAGAAGGTCATAGTAAAGCGACTGAACTCCCTTGAGTCTGGGAAAGTTTCAATTGAAATACATAGCCAAATGCAAGTATAATATGTTTTGGATGTCACCATGGTGGTATACTCAATGTTGGTTATTTGTCAGATGTCTTCGATGAGGGCAGTTCCCTCCACGAGTGCCTTGGGTGAGGCACATGGAAAACACTCTGTTGAGTAGAAGTATCGAATGTACACAACAGGAGATGTTGAAGCAACATGGATTATTGCAACTTGACAAACACAACCCGTCGACGGGTTCCTGAATGGAACCTTAGGACGTGATGACACAAGCAAAGAAGGATTTTGGAATCGGTTGTTTCATGATCACCGGATGTGATTCGGAAGTGTTCGACCACAATCGCATGGGATTTACACCCAAAAGGTGTTCTTCCAACTTGTACTGCAATGATAGTGAAGCTTGGTTGAGTTTAGCCAACCAATCCACGTGTGCTGAAAGAGGTCAGGTAGACCTACGCGTCGTCATGAATACGTGGTTGCAAACCGAGAGGACTGATGTCCGAATCTTGGATTGCACGTATTGACAATGTTGCGGGGAATTACCACCTTGGCAACAACCCCCTGGAAGAGATCATGTCCGAACAACATGGGAAGTGTTGTGTGGACCTTGAAAGTTTTCACGGGGACGCCCGGTTAATTGGTCACCGGGATGCTCCTTGCATAGGGGGAGGAGGCGTCACCACACAGAATGTGAGAAAGACCATCCTATGTATTTTCTTCCAAACTGGCAAGACATTGTTGATAATGTACGTCCCAAAAGGCATGACTATGCCACTGATACACACGTGTGACGAGTTGTTGGTGAGGACTCACCAACACTTGTGAAGAACGTACAAGGATTGTACGTGTCTCCTCCTCATAAGAGCCAAGGATCACGCGAACAACACCAGATGTTGTACGGTAATGACCATAATCACAAATACCACAAGTGTGGTTAATTGTGCATGAACGTGATGCAACCGTGTTTCGGACGACAAGATTTCACACATGTCATCTTGTTTGCACTTCTTGCTACATGGTTTGCATCATGAAGTACGCGATGATCAAACCTTAGTTAGCAATGATGGAGCAAGATGGTTCGAAGCAAAGGGGGAGGAATGTAGCACATGATCCATCTTTAAGAAATTGTGTTTTCTTATAGTTCTCGGGTTTCGGGAGCTCGAGACCGATGTCATGACATGTTGAGGTCCGAAAAATAACCTTGGTCTTGAGTATAGTTTGACTCTAGCCCGGATTCGGTCCATAGGTCGGATGTAAGGCAAGAGGAGTGCCACGATGGAAGATCTATTGCATAACTCCTCCTCCCCTCTAGTTGGCCGCTGAAGTCATGTTCCGGCGTGGCACTGCCACGCTACACTCCCCCCGCTAGGAGTGAGAGCCGCCTCGGCATCTCCTGTAATCCCGACGTGGGATTCGAGCCTTGGAGCTCTGATACCAATGTAACAGATTCCATGGAATCCTTGACCAACTAGGCCAAAACCGCGGTGCTTGAGGGTCTCTGACCCTCAAGCCATCCCGTCTAACCGCCCGCAGTCCCATGTGACCTCGCTCGAGCCACGTGGCTCCTTCGACCGGTCGGCATGGCACTACCACGCTCTAGGCCAAAACGTTTTATTTTAAGTGACACGTCATGTTATCTTCACTTTATTGATAGTTCATTTTAAAAAATGATTTATTCTTTTTAAATTTATTTCTTGTAAAGGCCAGAGAAGATCTTCAATATATTTTTTTAGATTAGAGGGAAATTTTGGAAAGCATTGATGAACAAGAGGCAGGTGTTGCACGCAAAGTGTGCATAGGGTTACATAGTAGCCGGGCAAAAGAATTCATATTAGGATATCTTACGAGGCTAAATAATTGCCCGCAATCTGGACCACATAATGGAAGGTTTGCCATGACACTTTACCTCGTCTGTGGAAGTCAAAACTGGTTTTAGATGGACTGCCAAACTGTCACTCGCATTCGTTCAAACTATTTTTTTTGTTCGTCCATGCGTGTTCTTAAACATTGTGTATGGTTTGGGTGAACTTGTCCTAAATTAATTCAAGCTATGCTGGATTTATTCCAGCTTATGTGCATGTAAAAGCTAAAGAAACATAACCAAAAATTGAACGAATGCGCTTGAAAATACAGTATTATGTAAAACAATTCACCAACATGTTGAACAAGTGTAGGTAGCTTAGGTTGCTAAGCAAGCAAGCAAGCAAGCTAGCAAGCAAGCAACCGACAAGATGACACCATGGATCGAGGACAAGCTCATTTAGAGTAAGTAAAAGAGTGACGAGTAACGAGTAACAAGTGAGCAAAGTGGTGAGTACCGGTTGACCGGGCCACCCACGCGAGTCACTCGACGTGGGGCCCAGACGCCACCCGTGGATCGAACCAACCCCTGGAGCGAACGAGCTCCAGGCGGTTTCTCACACGCCGTTGTAAACCGGACGTGTGGTCCCGAGGGATCAGCAACCCGGTTCACTTCACTGAAAGCATGCATGTGAGTAAGAATCCTATCACATCACAAGCATGCACTCCTACAAGTGTATCCCCAATTTTGGCATGTAGAGTCATCACTAAACTAAGGCTCGTCGTGAGGATGACGTTGGTGCTGTGGTCACCACTTGGCAACTTGATAGTGTTACCACCACTGTGCGCCCCATGCTGCGTCAAAGTCTTGCACCAAGGAGCCTCAGTTGATATCAATCACCTGCAGTGATGTGGTGTGCGTGTGTGCGTAAAGGCAAGAGGGCACTTGCGTGTGTCACAACTATAACCAAAACTCCCCCATGACCCACCGACAAACAGCCCATACACACATAGAACAAGGAGCATGTCAAAAGACTGAGGAATACAGGACTCACGTCAACTAGGGGCATCACGAGAGCGCAGCAGACCAACAACATACACAACCGCTTTGAACATGCGACTACTGAGAGCTTTGGTGAGTAGGTTTGCACGCTGCTGACGAGTGTCGACCAAGACAACCTGAACTTCTCCAGCAGCAATGGGCTCACGTACAAAGTGATGCTCAATGTTGATGTGCTTTGTGTAAGAATGATGCATGCCATCGTGCTCCACAATTGCCTTTGCACTTTGGTTTTCACAACACGGAGTGATGGAATGAATTGGAATACGCAACTATTGCAACAGGCAGGACAACCATACACTCTCACACGTACCTACGCCAAGTGCCACGAACTTTGCCTCACTGGAGCTTTGAGCAACACAACCATGTTTTCCACTCTTCCAAGAGATAGCATTCCCACTGACGAGAAAGATGTAACCAATGCGGCTACGAGCATCCATGTCATGCGCCCAGTCACTGTCTGTGTATCCCTCTACCACCACAGAGGACTGAGCACGGTAGCACAGTCCTACACGTGCAGTGGACAACGCGTAGCGGACAATGCGTAGTGCAGCCTCGAGATGTTTTTGGCAAGGCTGTTGGTAGAACTGGGCCAGGAAGTTGACCGAGAAGGTCACGTCTGCCCGAGTGGTGGTAGCGAGGTAAGTGAGGGAGCCGACCACACTGAGGTAGTCGGTGACATCAACAATCTCCCCCAGCTGCGCTGAATCGAGTGACTTCAGTAGGCGCTGACCTGCTGGAGTCATCGATTTGGATGCGATGGGGACTTCAGCAAGTAGGGAGGCAAAGTAATCCTCCAGTGTGCGGATGTATGCATCCTTGTGCACGTGCAGGGTGCAACGCTGGCGGTCACGCTCAAGCTCCATTCCCAGGAACACCCGTGTAGGACCTAGATCCTTCATCTTGTACGCTGACTGTAGCAGGTTCTTCACTGTCTGGACAGCTGCGGGACTGGGAGAGGCAATTGGTAGGTCCTCGACGTAGACAAGAATGGCCACGAATGGCTCTGAGGGGGCACTCAAGAAGAGTGCAGGATCAACCGTGCTGCGACGATAACCTCCCCGCTCAAGAATCAAGGAGATCTCCATGTTCCAGCAATGCAGTGACTACTTGAGCCCATAGAGGGCCTTGCGCAGTCGCCACACCTTGTTTGTGCCATCGATGAAGCCTGGTGGCTGGACCTTGTAGATTTCCTTGTCAAGCTTTGCATGCTGGAAGGCATTGTTGGCATCCATCTGCTCAAGTTCCCAGTCGTGCTGGGCGACAAGATTCAACAGTGCTCATGCAGTGGTGTTCCTCCCGACTGGTGCAAAGGTCTCATCAAAGTCAATCCCAGGAATCTGGGAGAAACCCTTCGCCGTGATTCAAGCCTTGTACCGGTCGACTGTCCCATCGGGCTTCAGCTTACGCCGAAGGACACACCTGGCAGAGACTGCCTTGCGGCCTGTTGGGACGTCCACGAGCTGAAAGACTCCATGCTCCTGGAGGGTTGTGAGCTTCTCCTTTATGGCCTTCTCCCAGAGATCAGCGTCAGCTGCCTCATGAGCCTGCCGGAAAGTGGTAGGCTCAGGGAGGAGAGTAGGAAGGCCAGAGGCCGCGAAGCATGTGGCAACATAACGAACGACGGAGGACTCGAGAGCACTTTGGAACTCATGGGCTACGAGAGCGTAGCCAACTGCCAAGTTGGGATGCACGACATTCATAGACAGGCCAAGTGCATCAAGGCCATTGGGTCGAACTGAGGGGCTAGTTGTGGAGGATGAGGCGCTGGAGCGCTTGACCCGCTGAGTGGGCTGAGAGGCTTTGGACGAGCCAATGGGAACAAACTCAGCAGGAGCCCCAGAGGAGCTGGAGCACCCACGGGAGGACTGAGAGGACTGAGAGGACTGAGAGGACTGAAGAGCACGTAGTCTACCCCCACGAGTGTAGGGCTCAGGGCCGGAAACCAGAGCCTGAGATGCTTCACCTCCAGTGGCGTCAATCACCAGAGGGGACTCAGAGTTAGGAGATGAGGTGGGAGTAGAATGGACAAGGGACCGTGTGGGAGTGGGTGCCAAGTGTGAGAAATTGGGACTTCCAGCGGACGACGAGGGATCGGGACTGCCAGTGGACGGCAAGGACGACACGGAATTTGAGGAGGGTTGTGATGAAGCCGACTCAGAAGAGGCATGGGAGGATGAGGACTCTGAGGAAGAGAAGTCCTCATCCTCATTGTCCGTGGTAGTGATAGCAGGGGATGCCGTGTGAGAAGGAGAGGATGACGCACGGAGATCGGAGGCGAGAACAGACACACCCCTCCAAGCCGACGGAGCGAGGAGAGAGAGGAAGGAGGAGGGATATGGGACAGGTCACGAGGGAAGGCGTCCTCGAAGAAGAGTGTGTCACGCGACTCAATGATGTGAGAGCGGTCAGGGTCCCAGAAGCGCCATGCTTTGGACATGGCAGAGACACCAAGGAAGGTGCAAAGACGAGCGCGAGGGCTCAGTTTGCCATCACGAAAGTCCTCTGGCAGCCAAACGGCAGTAACGTAACCCCAAACACGAGCCAGACGGAGGTCAGCACGACGACCGTACCAGCGTTCAAAGGGGGTGACGTGACAAGGGAGGGGACCGTGGGGAATACGGTTCCACACCCATGTCATGTAGGACATGGCCTCGAAGGAGAAGATGTGGGAGAGAGAGGACTCACTGAGGAGAGTACGGACACCGTCAGCAAGGGTGCGATTCTAGCGTTAAGAGACGACGTTTTGTTGGGGTGTGTAGGGAGCCGAAGGTTCCATACACACCCCGCGAGACGTCAAGAAGCAAGCAGTGGGACCCATGAATTCTCCACCATGATCAGAGCGAAAAGATTACAGACGGCGACCACATGTCAGTTCGGCCTGAGGCAGCCAGGACTCCAGAGTGGGACAGAAATCACTTTTTTTCCAAAGGGCAAAGACCCAGCGCATGCGGGAAAAGTCATCCGTAAGACAGAGGACATAGCAGCTAACACCCCCGAGAGCGTCATGGGCAAGGGGTCCCATGACGTCTGCATGCAAGAGATCAAGAGGGTGAGACGTGCGGGACTCCGACGTGGAAAAAGGGGAACGATGCATTTTGCCCTGGGCACAGTCAAGACAGTCAATAGGGCAAGGGGCAGAAAATGTGTCGGCATCAAGACCATGAGCGGGTTTGTCCCAGAGCAAACTGTCAACGGCAGCAGTGTGAATGTGGCAGAGACGGTGATGGAGCAACTGTGCATGTGCCGGAGTGAGAGAGCAGGCCACGTGAACAAGAGCAGTCGAGGCGGGATGCGGTACAAATGAGGGCACACGGAACAAACGGTCACAACGAGTGGACTGAGCTCAAGAGCGGGGACGTACGGAATTTCAGGCAGAAAGATTTCCCCCCAGGTCCAACAAAGCGAACAACCCCAACACCCTGGACAGGTAAGAGCTGGCCAGAGCCGGTGCGGAGAAAGCGAATAGAGCCAACAAGACCGAGAGAAACAAACGAGGAATGACAAGAGGTCATGTGGTGGATGGCACCTAAATCAAGGATCCAGAAGCCACCCGTCACACGTATAGAGGCAGGGTCACGACTCACAGAGTCACTGGTAGAGTGAGGAGGAAGGCGCTGACCACAGGCAGCAACGCAATGAAGCAGAGTGTAGGACTGCCACTGCTCAATCCACGAGGCGTCAACTGGGGGATATCCCTGAACATGACCGGATGACGGACCACGAAGAGACGAGTCAATGGTACACGCAAGCCCCCCCTCAACCGAACGCACACTCTCACCTCCCTGATCACAGAGATGGCACTGGTGGAAGGCATGGGAGAGAGCATAGTCCAGCTGGCGAGCGTCCTCAGATGGCCCAGTGATGAGTACGCCAGACGAGGGACGTTGGGAGATGTGGGTGGACGACGCCCACGGCGGAGGAGAGTAGAAACCAGATGGAGACCCAAAGTAGAGAGGCCCGCCAAACCCAAAGGGCCAACCCGAGGGAGCGGGCGGAGGCGGTGAAGTCAGGGCAGTGCTGTAGGCAGCAACGGTAAAAGAGGAGGAGGAGGAGCGCGCAGAGCCACCACCAGACCCTGTGGAGGTGGAGAAGCGCGCAAAGCCACCATCCGACCCTGTGGAGCATGCCCAATGTCCACGCATGGCTGAGGCAAGGCGGGCATCATCAGGGGACACCAAGCACTTGGGGTGCCGCATGACCAGTGGCACCTCAATTCTAGCATGTGACAGTGCTGGAGGAGGGAGATGGACATGCAACACTATCAGATCCGCGGCCCTTGCCACCCCTTCCTTGCCCACCACCACCAGAGGTACCCTCTTTTCCTTTACCTTTACCACCCCCCCACCCCAACCACCCCCTTGGGAAGCGAGAAATGTGGCTCTCATGGTGGAAGTGGTGGTGGAGGATGATGCAGAGGCAGAAGAAGGGGAAGAAGGGAGTGTGGTGACAGTTGTTGCAACTGTGGCGCCATGAATTCATTTTTTCTACAGCGAGCTCCACCAGTCTGTCAGACGTTGGGAGGTGAACTCCCACGAGGCACCAATGCCAGGCGGTGCATCAGCGGGGATGGGAATGGCAGCCAGACGTTCAAGCTCAGTGGCCTCCACCTCTCGGAAGATGTCACTGAGTTCTGAGATGAGGTCTTTGACAATGGAAAGGACAGTAGGGAGCTGACCAGGAGCGGCCTTCCCGAGGTCACGCAGCAGTCGCAGATTACGAGCCCAATAGGCGTCGGCAGTCTCGTCAGCACGCATGGACAGCGTGTTGAATTGGATAGTGAGAACGCTCTAAGCTGCATAACCAGTCACTGTCATGTGCCACGTGATCAGTGCGTAAGCACCAACCGGGTCAGCAGCGGTGCAGCGTGCAGTGTCGGCATTGTAAGACCCGATTTCATCAGTGAGATCGTCAGATCCGGCACGAATGAGGACACGAATAGCACGGGCAGACTCAGACTCAACAGGCACAAACGGTGGGGTGGCAGAGGGATTGGGTTCATGGTAGTCTTCCCACAGTTATTCCCCCTACGCCCAGACACTAAAACGAACCTCCCAAGAATGGAAGGTGAGATTGGCGGTGAAGTGAGGTGGATTAGAGTCAAAGTCAGGTTTGCGTTGCACTGATGGGGCGAGTGCTTTGGCTGCGGCTGCGCCAGCGGCGGCGGCGACTGCAAGAGGGTCAGAGGAAGGTGAGCCAGTGGTGGCAGATGCGGAAGCGAGTGAGGTGGAGAATGCAGCAGCAATGCCGGCAGATAAAGTGTTGTGCAATGTGGGTTGGAGGCGGTTAATGACCAAGTCAACAATGTGATCTACAAAGGTTTCTTGGTCAGCTTGTTCAGCGCGCAGCTTCTCCTCAGCATCGCGCTGAGTAGTGAGGGCAGCCTGCAGGGTAGTGCACTCACGTTGCATCTCAGCATGCAATGCCGTGTATTGGTCATTGTCAACTGGCATGTTGCCGGTGATTTGACTCTGCCGAGAAAAATTTGGCAGAGTTTCCCCTGCCCCAGTGGACGTGAGAAATGTGTGATGAGTGTGCCGGGAGTTCGCTGCAAGGCAACAAGTTGGAGGCACAAACATGCCAATGCAGAAATGGCAAAAAGAGAGGGAGATACCAGGCTCACCAAGCATAGCGGTGCATTGAGAACAACGACAGGAAAGCATCTGGAGCTGAGGAAGCGACGAGTGCAACAGAGGTTGATGCAGAGACGATGAGACAGGCTACTCCTGTTAGCGCTACAGCTGACAGGGTGGAGATGGCTGCAATAACCGTGACCAACAGCTGAATGTGACGAGTCGCTGAAGATGAAGAGGAGGGCAAGGATGAAGCCTGTGCAGTGGAGATGTGAATGGAGATGACGACACTGGAGAGTGTCGTGGCCACTGCAGCTACTACTGATGCGACTGCGTATGCTGCGGCAACAATCTGGGTCACTACGTTGATGCCAGCAGCCGCCAGAGGCCCCTGATCTACTGCAGCCGTATTGTAGGTCTCAATGGCTCTACCATCGACATTGCTCGCTGTTGCACGTGTAGCACGTGTGGTGGCTGCAAACGTGGAGGCAACAACAGCAGTAGACACGAGTGCAGCTTGTAGGGCAGTCAGAATATCAAGAGATGAAGAAGAAGCCGAATCTACAGGTGATGTTGCTGGTGATGCGGCACGGCGTGAAGCAGGTGCCCCGGATGCTGCTCGCAAAGAGGTTGGTGATGTGCCACGAGGAGCAGCACTGCGATGTTGCTGACGTGTTCTATGGGCAACGGGTGGGCTTACCGGTGATTGAAGAGGTCGATGTTCACGCAGTGGCGTCGTGGCTGGCTCGTTTTGCGCTGTTGGGGAGTCATCGGCGGCTGACTGGCAGTGCGCGGCGTAGATCCTGGCATCTTCCCACTCGTAGAATTCTGCGGGGTCGTAGTCCTCACAGGGGTGATACCCCGGGCTACTGCGGCGAACCCTTGACCATACCTCCCTCTCTGTCCTGTCCTCATAGTATGCGAGCTCTTCGTCGATGCGCGCATGCTCACGCGCGGCCGTGGGCGACGTGGGGATGGGTTCGGTTACATGCGAAGATGCCCGTGCGCCGAGTTCTTGGCTGCCCAGAGGGCTGCCTGAGGTGCTGAGATGTGCACGCAGGGGAGCTTCAGCTGGTTTGGTTGAGGCTACTACAGTGGGAGAGTTAGCTGCAGCAAGGTCCGTCACCACCACTGATACGTTTGCACACTCGGCAGGTGAGCAAAGGAAAGCTGCCGTGCCAACACCGTGAATAGTGTGTGCTGAGTTTCAGGCACAGCGGGTGAAGTAGGAGGGCGGAGGCGAAGAGACCCTAGTGCCGTAGCCACAGTGGTTCACGAGGCAAGCCCCGTGCACGAGACCTTTGCACCACGCAGAGTGCGGGTGCAATGTGTGGTACTGCGAGGATGCGCACTCGTGACTACTGAGAAACAGAGGCGACGGTTAGTGGTACCACGTGGCCAACGTGCGTGCGGAAGCCGGAGCACGGCATAGGAAGGTGGACGGCGGCGGAGGGGAGCCGATGCCGTAGGAGCAGTGGAGCGCGAGACAAACGCACCACGTAGATTACAGGTGTTGCACGTGCTACTGCGAAGAGTTTGCACACACGGCTGCTGGGAAATGGGAGTCACCATTCGGCAACACCAATGTGCATGCGGAGGCCAAAGATCAGCACGGTGCAAGGGGACAACTACAAAGACGTGCGTGTCCCATGCACGAGAGAGGAGCACAACGTGATCCACGTGTGGTATATGTGCGGCTACAAGGGGAAGTAGCTGCTGCTGTGGTCTCTACCCGCTATAGCCGCGAATGTGATGCTTGCGTGGGATCACCCGCCTCGTAGGAGTGGCCCGACGAGGTCTCAGGACGGTCGAAAGGAGGAAGAAGTCCTCATGCTCTGATACCAGTAGGTAGCTTAGGTTGCTAAGAAAGCAAGCAAGCTAGCAAGCAAGAAAGCGACGGGATGACACCATGGATCGGGGGCAAGCTCACTTAGAGTAAGTAAAAGAGTGACGAGTAACGAGTAAGAAGTGAGCGAAGTGGTGAGTACCGGTTGACCGGGCCACCCACACGAGTCACTCGACGTGGGGCCCGGACGCCACCCAGGGATCGGACCTGGCCCTGGAGCGAACGAGCTCCAGGCGGTTTCTCACACGCCGGTGTAAACCGGACGTGTGGTCCCGAGGGATTAAAAACCCGGCTCACTACACTGAAAGCATGCATGTGAGTAAGAATCCTGTCACATCACAAGCATGCACTCCTACAAGTGTATCCCCCATTTTGGCATGTAGAGTCATCACTAAACTAAGGCTCGTCGTGAGGATGACGTTGCTGCTGCGGTCACCACTTGGCAACTTGATAGTGTCACCACCACTGTGAGCCCCATGTTGCGCCATAGTCTTGCACCAAAGAGCCTCAGTTGAGATCAATCACCTGCAGTGATGAGGTGTGTGTGCGTAAAGGCAAGAGGGCACTTGCGTGTGTCACAACTATAACCAACAAGAACCTCAAAAGGAACCAATGAATTTATTTAAATGAGATTTTTTCTTGTATTGTGAGCATGCTAGTTTCACACGTATATCATGAAATTCACAAAAAAATACCTTTGACAAATTGGGATGAATTTTGAATGTTTCATTATGTTATGAAAAATAAGATGACGTAATTATAGGCAGAATTTAACTTATTTACCTTCTTCTATGACGGTGATTGAATTTATTTTCTTTCAATTGCATTTTGGCCCTGTTTGAAGCCGGGTTCACGAGTCTCAAGAGTTTACTATGACAACCAGTTCCGTGAAGCAGGACATGGCGAGGCCAAGGAGGAGTGACCCAACGTACAGTCCTTACCCTTTTGTCCTGGCGTCGGACTGGTCATTCCGTACTATCCGGGGTCTGTCAGGACATCTAGGTCGATGTCAGTGAAATTTTTTTTCCGGGCCGACCCTCACTGTGCGTCCGCGGATGTGGGAGGGCCTACAGTCTGACAATTTCTTGCACCCTGATTGGTGGATATGTCAAAAAAATGACCGATCCACCAATCACGATTTTCTTGCAGCATCTTTTGGCCACGAACCGATTGTAATAGGTTACTATGTGACCCAAACAAGTTAGCAATGTTGTAAACAAAATTTACAACGGGTTACATAGTAACCAAGTTATTGTGTATACATAGTACACATATGTAGAACAAGTAGTTTGGAAGTTGAGATATCCATATCCGTTTGTCTACAACATCACGTATGAAATTGTATGTAAAAACCTCGTAGTTGAATTAAACCTAATCTTTCTTTTGCCTTGCAGAGCGCTTCCCATAGGATTGAATCATTTTCAGTTTGTAGGTAGATATTATCGTATTATGATTAGTCTTCTGAAATATTTGATACTTAGATAATATTCATTGTTAAAAAATTAGTATCTCAAAGATATTTACGTTTGTTCTCCGGGTTAAACCTAAAAAGTAATCTTATTTTCTAACTTCTGTCTTGTGTTTGCCAGTCAATACTTACCACCTTGCAAAGAAAATGAAGACGGGTTTCTTTGAATTGTAGTTCTGTGTCTGTTGGGGCAACCCATCGGCAACCTATCCATGCCTATATTTATATCTATCAGTACATCTACACCTCATCCATATCTATGTCTAAATCCATACTAGCATTAGTTTTGATTTCAACAGAAATCAATCTTTACACTTCATTTATCTTAGAAATCCGCATGTGTCAGGTTTAACTCTCAAGTTCCTTTGGCGCATCGCCTCTTCTCATCAGTCGGAGACCTGGGGTATAGAAATATTTGAACTACGGTTACGACCTGGGGCCCAAAAAACAAATTTGACCTAAGTTCCGGTCAACACCTCGGATTTTCTGTTTGTGTGGTTGAGACACCTGCAGCTTATCCGTTCGTCGTGGATGGACGCAGGTGACGCGAACGAGAGGAGGAGAACGGGCACTCTTTGTTATCTCACCTTCCCGAGCAAGCTCGATGCGTCTAGTCCCCGTAGGCCTGCGACCAATGGTGTCACTACTAGCGCAATAGCAGCAGCAGCAGCAGCCGTCGCAGCAGCCGCAGCCGCACAAGCAGCAAATTGAACAATGTCTGTGGCTAATGCCTCGCAGCACGAGTAGAAGGAATAGCAGCAGAATGCATAGCAATAGCATAGCGGAAGCAGCAGCAGCAATGTAGCGTCGGAGGTACAGCAGTGCAGCAACATCGATGCAGAAGCGTAGTAGCAGCAGCACTACAGCGCAGTAGCGCAACTGCCTAACGGCCACAATAGCAGTCGTGCCTACCGCGGCTGTAATTGCAGCAGCACAGCAGTGCAACAGTGCAGCAGCACGAACAGTGCAGCAGCACGAGCAGAAGTAGCAGCAGCGGGAGCAGGAGCAAAACCACCACCAGCAGGAGCAGGAGCAGTGGAGTAATAGCTGTAGCAGCAACGGCAGCAAAAGCAGCGGCATTGGCAGCAACTTCAGATGGCAGCAACGACTGCGGGCAGCAGCGACTGCGGGCAGCAGCAGGAGGTAGTGCCTCCCTCTCTCCCCTCATTCTTCCTCTCACTCCCCGTACTCTGCCCCACTACCTTTCCCCTGCCTTCTTCCCACTCTCCTCGTCCTCTCCCTCCTATTCTCTTCTCACTTTGCTGTCACTCTGCCTCCCTCCGGCCTGTTCGCCCTCCTCCTTCACCCTCGGCATCAATGCCCTGTCCCTCCCCCCTCCCCCCCCCTCTCTCTCTCTCGCCCCTCTCTTCTCTTGGTTACTCACCCACACCACCTTCGTCCCCCTTAGTCGTCGTATCCCTCTTTATCCTCTCTCCCCCCCTCTTTATTTTCTCACTCTCCTAAAGTCCTTTCCCCATTTAGACATGCTTGGCTGTATAGTTGTGAATGTTAGTCGATGTGTATGTATGTGAATGTCAGTTTGAATGTGAATGTGAATGTGAATGTGAATGTGAAAGTGTATGTGAATGTGTATGTGAATGTGAATGTAAATGTGAATGTGAATGTAAATGTGAATGTGAATGTGAATGTAAATGTGAATGTGAATGTGAATGTGTACGCAAATGTGAATGTGTCACTCATTGAATCTCTTTCTCTCTCTCTCTCTCTCTCT
>SZWC01005011.1:92102-123727 GCA_023375785.1 Penium margaritaceum | reverse complement strand
GGGGGGGGGGGGGGGGGGGAGGGGAGCGAGCGACGTGCGAAAGAGTTCAAATTGGCATACCGGTTTTGGCCGGGTGGCCTTCATCAGTGCCATGCAGAACAGAGATCACACGTGTGCTCAAATACATCAGAGAGAAACTAGCATCGCTCAGGTCTAGGGTTTATGCCGTGTCGCTCAGTGGTAGCGTGGTGGTTCACGCTCTTAACCTAGAGGACATTATGTACGTCCTGATTTTTCTAGGTAGTCTCCATGCTACAATTGGCCTGCCAGAGAAAACTTTGCTATTGAGCCCCCGGAGTCATCTAGAAAAACGTCGGAAGCACAAGCCAAGGTGTAAGCTCTCTGAACGTGGGTTCATGAGAGTTTTTCACACCAAGGGTCTTTCTGAAGCAGAGGTAAATGGAGAGAGTTCAGAATGCCGCCAAAGTTTTGAAATTGCTTCCGGCCGTTGGGCATGTCGTACCCTAGCAAAGAGGGGTAGAAGAAATTCTTGTGGGAAGCCATGAGCTCTGAGCCGAGAGTAGAACGCCTTTATGTCGAGGTAGTCTGATGGTGCAAATTGAGGTGGGTAAAGACATCATTGTGGCCATTGTAGAAGATTCAGTCTCTTGCCTCGCTGAAACAATATGGGATTGAAGATTGACAAGCAACTGTAAACAATCGCTCTCCTCATGGCCCTAGCTGACAGTTGGGGTCTACTTGTGACAATCCTTGGAGGGTGGAAGGAGGATCAACCTACTTTTGGCACAGTCGCAGAGTATATGTCCACAAAAAGGCGCATCATTTCAGTGGCATCAAGGCTTCATCTTCCTCATTGGCTCTTGCCACCAAAATGCATGGTGGCAGAAATGGGTGCAAGAAGACCTGCAAAAATGATGGCGGCAAGAAGGGTGCTACGAAGAGTGTGAGCCAAAATTGTGGCAAGAAGGGTAACTGGGTATGTGAGTGTCCTGTGAAGTCAAAGGCCGGCAACAAGGACGCCAAAGACAAGAAAGCGCTCATCAATGGCACTTGGAATCACTACCTCGAGAACAATAGCAGGTGATGTCTTGACTTTGGAGCAGACGGTTACACCTGGGTCATGAAGCTGAGGTTCATCAACTACACCAAGGCCAGCAAGTTCATGGTGGTCACCGACGACAAGGTTGAGCCAACAGCTGGCTGATTAGACGTGGACGTGGAGGTGTTGGTTGGTGTGAGGCAGGTGCAGCGCATCATCAAGGAAGTGCAGTACGTACATGGTCTCGTTGACAACCTGAGCATCAGCTGCTTGACAAAAGAGGGGTACGAGGTGCTCTTCAAGACAAACAGGGAAATTCTTCATAAGGATGGCAATGGTGAGTCCATGCTGGAAGAAAACCGCGAAAGAAGTATCTATATCGTAGAGATAAAGGTGACCTCCAGAGCAGTAGAACTAAGACACCAGATGGATTGTGCCATTAATTTGGCAAAAGGAGGAGGAGCTGATCTGGAGCTTTCACATCAACAACTTAGGAATTCTTCACCTGCAGTTGTGCAGGAAATGGCGAGGTGCAAAATGGTGTGTAACTTAGTCATCAATTGTATAGTAGATGTGACGGCAAATTCAGTAACACGCAAGAAGTGTGAGCCTTTCATGATGGGAAAGGCATGGTACAAACTGTTCAATAAGAACATGAATCGGGCCTTGGACCTGCTACATTTCATTCACAGTGAAGTGTGTGGACCATTCAATTTGGCTTTAGAAAGTGGCACACAGTACTTCATGATGTCATATAGGACTAAAATGGAAAACTCTTTGTATAGCTCATGAAGCAGAACTGTGACATGCTGGACCTTCTGAATTATTACGCCGCAACATGAGAGAGGCGGACTGGCCACAAGGTCTGAGCGGTATGCATTGAAAGTGGATGAGAGTAAGTGGGTTGCAGTGGGTGGCTGAAGCATATGGGCATCAAATGGGAGAAAAACACGAGTATCTAGCACATTTGAGTGGCTTGGCAGAAGAGGTGAACCAGACAGTGTTGAATGTGCAACAGTAAAGTAACGTTATGAACCATGTTGTTAGCTGCCGGATTATTGTAGAGCTTATGGATGGAGTGTACTGTGAGCTACACCATCAACCTCACCCCTTTGGTGGTGCTGAAGAAGAAGAGTGGATGGAAGACAATACAATATGTCTAGATTTTGCGCAAGGGTGGCGTACCTGAATATATTCAAGTTCAATGTGCATGCAATGATGCAGCACAATGGCACAACAACAAGCTGGAGATGTACACAAGGTTGTACCTCTTCTATGGATTTTAGAGCATGCACAAGGTCTAATGGCTCTATGATATGCCCAAGGAGAAGTTCAATTGGATCACTGATATTGAGTTCCAAAAACAGTAAAACTACAATAGTAGCAACCACGTGGACATTGTGGACTTGTCCAAGATGGAGGATTGGTTTAAGCTACTTGACAACAAGAAGGATCCGACAGATGCCGCCATGTAGGACGTGTCATTGTAGAGCTGCTGTGTAAAATAGGTGACAGCTAATGAAGAGTATTCTGAAAATTTAGATGCAGCTAAGACTGAGATGTGTCAGAAAGATTCAGCAAAAAAGGTCACAAGTTTTGGTGAAGTATGTGCAACCTGTCTCAGTAAAAGGAATCCGGAATTCTTCCTGCATGTATTTCACAGGATTGGGTGAAGTTGTTGGAGTATGCAGAGTTGAAAGGATTGCACCAGAGCAAGGAGAAGCCACTAGTGAAACTGTTTCATCACAGGGTAAGGTGGTGGAAAGTAAGAAGGCGCTTTGATGCATGTGAAGAAAAGTGGATTGGTATGACACACTACATTATGGCTACATCAACGAAACCAAGAACCATACAAGAGATTCTTGCACGATCTAAAGGGGACCAATGGGATGCCACCTTGAAATCAGAGTTGTTACCTACTGTTGTATTTTTGCCCCTTAGCATGCCCGAGGTGGCGCCGGGAGGCGTCAACAAACTGCTGGAGGGGGGAAATCCTCGCATTTTACTCTAGCTGCCTAGACAGCGCTCCAAATCCAGATTGGTCAATGATCCTAAAAGTGACAAGTAGCTGAATCTGGTGGAGGTTATTTCACCGGTATCGGATAAGTAACGAGGGAGATATGGGCTTCCAAATTTGGGGTATGCGCGGAGGCTCGGGGAGTTGGCTGCGATTCGACTTCCGTTGAAAAATCCACCGGAATGAGTAACAATTGTACATCTGCTGATTTGTTCCCGAAAGACTTCCGTGGCTCCGTTGGATAAGATTCACCAAAACCAGTAGTGCAGGTTGTTATTGAGGGACTTAGCCTAAATCCGGGCTCGGAGTCTGAAACTCCGTAGTACTTTTTGTGGCTCAGGGACACGGTCACAATTCCGACTGCAGGTCCGTGGAAAGGTTTCGAACCACATCAATTCCCATCACCAAACTTGATGATTGACTCATAAAAGAGCACCCCAAAAGCATAGGGGGTACCGCCACTAAATGGGGATATATCTGCCTCCGATAAGGCATTTTGATGGGTCCTTGATGTGTGAGGCACCACGCGCGCCATTAACTGAGTGGCTGGATTGGCATGTCGCGCTTTGGCTAACATAGCGAGAGCTACCGTTAACCGAATCGCACGTGGTTTGGCGCATTGGGAAGCTTGTGACTAGCCCTACGATTCATCAGTTCATGTCCATGTCCAAAAAAAACCCATGCAAAATTCCATTATTCTCTTCGCAAAAAGTGATGGTCTCGTAATTCTTTCCAACTCCCACAAACATTGCGTGAGGTGACCACAAAGCTCATACTTAAATTCAGAACTCGCACAAAAGAAAGCCGTGAATACAGAGAAGACCTGTCGGGGCACGTTGGAACTGCCACCACACTGCGGCAGTTTTCAGACAAAGAGTTATGGACCCACTTTCCTGACCGGTCTTCACATCGCTCATGGCTTTTGCTGCGGATGGGATTGTCATTGTGAAAGACAGCACTGTCAAACTGTGAGGTCCAGGAGTGGAATAATGCGCAAATGGCACACAAGGAGACATAGCCCATCAAGAAGTTTACAGGTGGCCCAGGCTTTAGGCTGTGGAGGTGGCACTTTGAGCTCCACCTCGCGCATAAGGGTTTGTTACACGTCATGAAGGGAACGGAGGCCCTCGACGAAGCGACAATGAAGGACATGCAGAAGGAAGCCTTTGTAAAGAATAACACAAAGGTGCTCATGCTGATGGTATCCGATACGGGTGAGTCACAATGGGGCTACTTCTATGGCTGCACGTCGGCAGCAGAAGCTTGGCGCAAACTCTATGACATCCATCAATCCAAGTCACTGGCGAACAAAATCTTCGCAATGAAGCGATTTCTCATTATTAAAATCGAGGAGGGAGATGATGATAATTGCAAGAGCTTCACAATGCAAGTTGAATCATATCAAATGGTGAAGCGTGGAGGGAGCTAGGTCAAAAAGGTCTCAGCCATGGCTTCCGTTTCGACACCAAGTGTCGAGTGAGAAAAGACAAGAGAGAGTAAGAGCAAAGTACAAGTTTCGTGCTTCGCTCCACTCGGCGGGCAGACAGTAGGTCAAATGGAGGTGAGTGTGCAGAGATAATGTCGAACACATGATAATGAGTGTGCCTACAGGGTGGAACTCGCTAGTCGAGTCCGCCCATCGGCCGGCGACAAGGAGCTTGCCAGCGCTCACTCAAAATTGCTCGAGCATACCCATCTCGCATCCCACCTGTCCATGGACTGAGTTTTTACCTAAATTATGTCTGTCTAAACTATCACCTAGCTCACATGCAAGACTAAGCTAGGTCACCAAGCCACTATAGATCACAAGGAAGTATAGTCCGGACTGTCTTGAGACACGACATGAGCTCTCCTAGGAGGGCAACCACTGCGTGTAATGATGGAGGAAGTGTACCCGGTGGCTGTTTATAGCCATTCAGTAGTTGCGGGATGCGCGTCCGCTCCTCTAGTCTTCCGTGCCCTCCACCTCATCAGGAGTCTACAAGGCAATGGACGTGAGCCGAGAGGTCACAGTAAGCTGTG
Organism: Penium margaritaceum; assembly: GCA_023375785.1. Classification (NCBI taxonomy): domain Eukaryota; kingdom Viridiplantae; phylum Streptophyta; class Zygnematophyceae; order Desmidiales; family Peniaceae; genus Penium; species Penium margaritaceum. The sequence goes on along the minus strand of SZWC01005011.1, from coordinate 118,688 downwards.
TGCACAATATCACTCCCCCATGACCACATGGCGAACAAGGCCACGGACGTAACAGAAATGATGTAGGAGGCGGCACAAGCATAGCGATGATGAATGAAAACAGACACAGCTCAAGAGCAGAGATCAATCCACAGTATAGGCAGGGTGCAATCCCACAGAACGTACAGCCGCAAGAAACTTCGTACGGCTAATGTTGCTCTGTTGTGAGTCGGTGCGGACCCACATGATCTGAATCTCGCCTCGATCCACCAGATCTCGGATGTAGTGGTACTCAACATTGACGTGTTTTGTGTGTGCATGGAACACACCGCAGTTCTTTGTAATGGCCTTTGCGCTCTTGTTTTCACACCAAAGTACAACAGGTGGCATGGACTGGCGTAGCTCACGCAAGAGACGCACTAACCACACACTCTCGGTCATGCCAGTGCCTAGAGCTATACACTCTGCCTTGTGGTGCTGCGAGTGATGCAGCCCTGCTTTCTACTACGCCATGAGACAACAGTTCCTCCAATGAGGAAGATGTAGCTGGTGCGACTTTTGCCGTCTGGGCTCCATGCCCAGTCACTGTCTGTGTACCCGTCGAGAATCACTGAGGCCTGTCCTCGGTAGTGAAGGCCAATGCGGGCAGTGGACACAACATACCGCACGCACCAGACAACAGCCTCTAGAACCGCCTGTGTGGTCTGTGAGAATTCCGCAAGCACGTTGACAGTGAAGGCAATGTCTGGCCGTGCTGTCATGGCCAGATACATGAGCGAGCCGATGTCTCGCAGGCATAGGGTCATGTCGACTGGCTCCCCCAACTCTGCTGGACCATCGACCTTCAGAGCATCCTGGCCATCTGGGGTGATCAGGGTCAACGTCGTGCGCACACTATTGAGGAGCTCGGTAAAGCACTCCCCTAGAGTGAGAGCATACCGTTCCTGATGGACCAAGAGCGTCCAAGGAGATTGATCACGCACAATCTGCATGCCCTGGAACACAGCGGCCTCTCCCGGGTCTTTCATTTTATGTGTCGACTGTAACACCTTCTTGGCTGCTTCTACTACCTTGAGATCGGGGGAAGCGTTTAGAAGGTCGTCGACGTAGACAAGGATGGCCGAAAAGGTGGCAGGTTCCTGCAAGAAAAAAAACGATGGGTCTGCCGCACTTCGGACGTGGCCGGCTCGCAAGAGCATGCTGGTGATCTCCTTGTTCCAGCACTAAGGTGACTGCTTCAAGCCTTTCGCAACGGCCACACACGGCCGCTGCCATCCTCGAACCCTAGGGGTTGCACCATGTAGATCTCTTCATCCAGCTTCCCATGTAGAAATGCATTGTTGACGTCCATCTGGTGGAGTTCCCAGTCATGCGGGGCCACCTGGGACAGCAGGCCCAAGGCTGTGGCCATGCGACCAACTCGTGCGAAGGTCTATGTGAAGTCAATCCCTTCCACCTGAGAGATTCCCTTCGCATTTAGACATGCTTCATAGCGATCGACTGAGTTGTCTGGCTTCAGCTTCTTCCGCAAGACCCACTTGGCCTGAACGGCTTTGCGTCTGCACGGCAGGTCTACAAGCTCGTAAATTCCATGATCGTAAATGGCTGCCAGTTCCGCCTCACACGCTGCGAGCCAGAGTGCCCTATTTTGTCCAGCTAGGGCCTAACGCAGTGTGATGGGGTCTGGCGTCACTCCCACCACACTAGGGTCTGGGGCCGCGACAGCTTCGCTGCGTGTGGCCAAGGCAAAGGCGACAAACGGAGGGCCAACAATGACGGTGGACTTTGTGGAATCGCCTGCGAGTTATCTCTCGTGAGCAAGGAGCGCGAGGCCTGTATCACAGCCGGGGTAGAATTCTGTAATTCCGTGCGCGTAGAGGCCAAGGACCTTCGTGCCAGGGTCCCCACTGTGGACGCTACGAGTGGGACGTGGGAGAAGGTGCCCCTCCTCACCTTGTCTGTAGGGCTCTGGAGACGACGCAACTGGGACAGGAAGTGAACACGCATCAGGCATCGACAAAACGGGTGATGTTTTAGGTGGTGCCGGTGCGTCAACTGGGGAGACGTAGGAGGGTGACGACACAAGCGATGCGACTGGACATACTGGCGACGCAAGTGGTGATGACACAGACGACATAGGGGCCCCTGCTAGTGATGCAGGTGTGGATGACACGGGTGGCACTGTGTACGCAGTAGGTGACGTAGGTAGCGCAGGTGGTATGGCCATTTCAGGTGGTATGGCCGTCGCAGGCCAGTCAGTTGACGGGTGGGACGGACTAGTAGCGCCCAGGATGATCGGGGCAGTGGCATCAGTCAGCCCACCCCCCCCCCTCCGCGCGAGGGACCGCATCACACTCAAGGGAATTCGACTGTGGGGTACCACTGCCAGGCACGTCATGGAAGGAGAGACGCTCAAAGAACAGCGCGTCAGAAGACTCGATGATGCACCGCCGGCTGGGGTCCCAGAAGTGCCAGGCCTTTTATCGGGAAGCTACACCCAGAAACGCACAGACGTGACCACGAGGGGAGAACTTGGACGCTTGCTGTTCCGGTGTGAGCCATACGCAAGCAAGGAATCCCCATACATGTACAAGCCGGAGGTCAACACCACACCCGTACCATAGTTGGCACGAGATGTGTGTGTTGGGACGGGGGCCATAAGGGATTCAATTCTAGACCCATGTCATGTAGGCCATGCCTTCGAAAGCGAATGCTTCCGGCATGCCGCTCTCCACCCACATTGAGCAAACCTCATCCTCCATGGTATGGTTCCAACACTCAGACAAGCCATTTTTCTGGGGCGTGGCGGGGGCAGAGAGGTTGTAAAGCACCCCCACTTTGGCAAAGAACCTGTCCGAGTCCCCCATGAACTCACCGCCCCCATCAAAGCGGAAGTTCTAGAGGGTATGGCCGGACTGGCGTTCAGCCATAACAAGCCACGTGCAGTATCACTCATCAGGCGCAGACTAAAGACCCACCGCATGCGGGTGAAGTCGTCCGTGATCGTCAGGACATATCGCCCTCCGTCATAATCGAACTCCACAGGGAGGGTTTCCAGGAGATCGGAGTGAACCAACTCGAGATGTTTTAGAGCTTGCGTGTCGGACAGAGGATTTGTGGCACGATGCATCTTACCTTGAGCACACTCTAAGCAATCACTTTTAAGCGGTGCCTCAAAGGACGCTGTGTCAATAATGAGTGCAGGTTGTGTGTGAATTAGGAGATCGACAGCATCTAGGTGGACGTGGTACAAGCGTGTGAGCAACAGTCGCAGGTGCTCATGAGACAGCGTGCCTATCACAAACACTCGTGCAGCAGGGGATTCGGTGATGGGTAAGGACGTGGGGTAGTCAGAGAAATGGTACAAGTCTCCGACTGCCTTGCCACAGAGCATTTCTTCAGCGGTAGCGCAAACAAAGACGGTGACATCCTCACCAGTGAATGCAACACTGAGACCAAATCGCATGAAGGCAAGTCCAGACATCAGGATGAGTTCTAGACGAGGCACATACAGCACGTTGGATATGTAAAGTTGCCTTGACATCCCACGGAATTGCACCACACCCTCACCCTGGACAGGTACCTCATGCCCAGCAGCCGTCCGCACAGACCGCACAGAGCCAACAGGACCAAGCACGAAAAAATCACAGCAGCTACATGTCATGTGATGGGTGGCACCTGAATCGAGGATCCAGGTGGCACCCATCACACGCTCTGGCCAGGTGACAGAACAGCTGCACACGGTGTAGACAGTGGACAGGGGTTGCTCAGCAGATGACTACTGAGCCACGAAGGCGACGTGTCCTTACGACTTATCAAGCCATGAAAAGTCGGCATGATCTGTGTAGACAGCAGCGAGGATAGTAGACGAACCAGCATCATCATGTACGAAAAACAACTCCACAGTCTCAACAGCACACTACACCCCACCGTCACCATCTCGACTACACAGCGCGGACTCGACAAACCTAACAGTGGGACGCCTTGGCTCAGTCAATGCACTCGTACCTCCCTGAGTGGTGAGTCGTAGGAGCTCGCAGAGCTCGGCGATGTCACGGGCTTGCGTTACGAGCTGCTGCTCCAAAGGTGACAGGTTGCCGGCATTGTCTGTGGCTGCATCTATTGCTAATGTGGGTGGCGTGTCCGTCGCTGTCGTTGAGTGTGCGAAGGCGCGCTTGCGCTCCTCGAATGCCTTTTGTTGGCCTTACGTGATCTTCGTCCAATTCTTGGGAGCTTGCACTCAGTATAGCGTTGTGCTCCCCCACGGTTGTAGCACTACCACTGTCACCCCTGGGTTGGCTTTGGAGTATCCTGTCCCTTGCAATCCTTGGCACCTCGCTTGTTGTTCCTCCCCTTCTTCCCCTAAACAACTGTCGTTGTGCCAATTGCTGCTGCAGTTGTCACTGTCAGCTGCAATGAATGGTGGGAGGGGACGATGTGTGCTGCCTGGTCTACTATAACGGTTGCGGCTGATGCACCATGACAAGCGTCGTTTGCTCCTCCAACTCCTGCAACATGTAGAAAATGCTCGGTGGCTCAGGACAATAGAAAGCCTTTGTCTGCCATCTCCTCAAGACTCTTCAAGCTGAAGTTCTCAAAGTTTTTTACGTACTGGCGCCCAACACCAATTCGGATGGTGTTGAATGCCATGAGTTGACCTAGCCCGTAATTCCCAATGGCCCTATATAGCCGCATCACCCATCGCCGATAGTCAGCTGGCGTCTTATGTGCACCCTGGCACAGAGAGTTGAAGTCCAAGAGACATTGTGACGTTCTTGCCATGGTCACACCTTCGAAGAGAGTCGATGCCAGCTTCTAGGCACCGCGCGTGGTCAACCCAAGTGTCGGTGTGGGGGTCACCAAGCAAGGGTTCGAAGTCGAGGGTGTACTACTCTGGGACGGCCTTGAGGAGACCGTAGGCGGCGCGAGTGGTGTTTTTCGTCTGTTGGGGGTCTGTATTCTGGTACGGACTGGTGTAGTACGGGTACATCCCCTCGCCGACTGCCCACATGCAGAACCGCTGCTCCCATGTGGTGTAGCTGTCCTCCGGCTCGTAAGTGGGAGGGTCGTCGGCAGGGTTGCCGTTACGGGGTGCTCGAATGACTTGGACAGGGGCTCTTCTCTCAGTCCCAGGCTCATGTAGAGTATTTGGTCTTTAAAGGAGGCTGGGTCCGTGACCCCTAGCATGTCACTTGGGTCTGTTTCACTGCTCGATGCCGCTTTGCAGGCCGAGGGGGACTGATGTCGCTTTTTCAACTGTGCGAGGCGCAGGCGTAGCATGCCTTCCTCTTCATTGGCGTCTGAGTCCGACTCGAAAAGGTTGTCGGACGGCTCAGCATCAAATACTCCTAGGGCCGCATCGACATCAGCTGCAAACACGCTATCGACTGTCATCTTGCCCTTACGACACAGCATGGCGTAACAGCTTCTGCTGCTGCTGCTACTACTGCTGCTGGTGCTGCTGCTACTACTACTACTGCCATTGCTGCTGCTGCTGTGGCTGGACTACATCCCGAACCAGATTGAATAGATGAGCCATTTGTTTGGCTATCTGTTTAGCCTGCTGAGCCTACTGCTCATGTAGTTCGCAAAGGCCACGTGCTTGCGAGCTTGGGCTGGACTGGGATTAATCCCGCGTCATGGCTGGTGTGCTTCCAACCACGCCGGAGGCGGCAAGACGAGCATCCGTAAGGGAGCTGGTACTGCCGACTCCAATGGTTGCGTTCTTTGGCATGGTGCTACAAGCGGGTTATTCCGCCGCTTGAACTGTTGTGGGTAACAGAAGCTGCCATAAAAATTCGGCAGCGTTTACCCTGTCCCCAGTGAGCATGGGGAAAATGTCGAGGCCCTTTTTCAGCCCGGAAACCGTCCATACTCCCTCCCCCACGCTGCCGAAAAAATTTCGACAGTATTTCCCCTGCCTCAATGAGCATGGGAAATCTGGGGAGGCCCTTCGTTAGCCTGGAAACCGTCGATAGACCCTCCGCTACGCTGTCGGAAAAATTTGGCAGCGTTTCCACTGCCCGAGTGGGCGTGGAAAATCTGGGGAGGCCGTAGAGACCGAATGTTGGTACCTGAACCTCCCCCACCCAGCCCAGAAGAACAGGGGAGCCCAGCCAGCAGAGGAGAGGGGAATACCACACCAGATCCGACGGTGGAGGGCCGTCACTGCTGCCGCTGCTACAGGTGCTACTACTTCTGCGATGGTGGGTTCTCTCATGATCTGACGATGCTGTTATGAGGTGGTGGCTCTTGCCATCGAGGCTGGCTATTGCTGTAGCCCATTGCCACTGCCCCGCTGCGGCTAAGGCTGCACACCGAATCCGGTTTGCGAATCTGAAGCTGGATTCGGATTCGTGAGTCCGAATCCACTGTTGGATCCGGATTCCCGAATCCAAAACCAAGATTCGCAAATCCTTTTGGATTCACAAATCTTGGCGAATCCTTCGGCGAGCTCTTGGTTTTGTTGCCAAGAGAAAACATGGCAGCTAAAACAAACAGCGGATGACCTCCGGTGTAACTCCCGTTCTTTCCATAAGCGATGTGGCATTGTCCCGATCGCCACGAAAGCGAAGCCTGCCTGTCAGGTCTGACACCTGATTTGCTCAACGCCAGGCTTCGATGACCTGGCTTGCCGACGGACGTGGGTCAGGACTTCGCACGCTAGCCAAATACACTACAAGATTCTGAGAGGTGCGCACTGAATCGCCGCTCGCTCACGGAAAACGTGCGAGTGAGTGACAAACTCCTTGTCGCCAACTTCGTGCATGTGTCAGGCTGTTGACTTGGCACATGCACAAAATCTGCAAGTTTGTGCAACGGTCAGCTTCCAAAGTTTCGAACTTCGGAAGTAGAATTCTTAGGCATCCTCGCTCACTACTTAGATGTGAGCAGAACCTGCTCCATTTTTCCTCCCCCCCCCCTCCCTCACCCTGTGTTCGTTCCAGGATTCGTTGGTGGATTTATGAATCCCCGAATGAGACCCGACCCTGGATCCGGATTCGTGAATCCGGATCCGGATTCGAGATTTGTGAAACAGATTCACAAATCCAAGGATTCGTGTGTAGCCTTAGCTGCGGTTGCTGCACACTGCAACAGATGTTGGCTGCTGCTACTTCCGCTGCTGCGCACTGCCACCACTACTGCTCTATGCAATTGTCGTCACCACAGTGGTTGCTTATGTGCAATATGGGAGCTTCGCGCTGCCGTTACTGCTCGATGCTGCACGCCACCACCGTTACACATGCTGCTCCGTGCAGCTCCTGCCGGTGCTACGGCGGTGTTGCTGTTGCTATGGTTGCGCAGTAACCATTGCGGCTGTTGCTTGATGCCACAGCTGCTAGCTGTGGCTATTGCTCATTATTGCACACGGCCGCTGGGCAATGCCGCAGCCATTAGCTACAGATGCTGCTTCGTGCAGATGCCGCTGACGATCCGTCCGCGGAGCTGTCACCGCGGTTGTTACCCATTGCGGTACTTGCTGGCGGCCCCTACCGGCCGCTACTACGTAGTTCCGCCGCTGCAGCTGTAGCTCCGCACAGCTCTTGCTGCTGTCGCTACCTATGCACGGCTGTAGCTGTTGTTGTTGCTCCGTACAGCTACTGCTCAGCTCAGCTTTCGTTATGGCTGCTGTTGAGCGGGTGTAACAGCCGTGGGCTGTTTTGCGACTAACTGCAGAACCAAAACGTAGGCCCTCATAATAGTCGTCTCAGGAGAGTGAGCGAATGGTCGCCTCAGCCATTTTGGCTGAGACGAATCGCGCCACAAATTGACGTAGTCGTCATAGGGCATTTTTGTAAACATGCAACCTAAAACCCTATCGTTCCACGTGGCTCATCCACGCGGGAACAGGACCCTAGCGGCCAACTAGAGGGGAGGAGGAGTGATGCGATGGATCTTCCATCGCGGCACTCCTCTTGCCTTGAATCCGGCCTATGGACCGAATACGGGCTAGAGTCGAACTAGACTCTAGCCCGAGATTATTTTTCGGGCCTCAACTCGTCGAGACATCGGTCTCGAGCCCCTGAAACCCGGGAACTATATTTAAACGCCATTTTTAATTCAAAAAATGGCTCGTACGCTGCAGCGGGCCCTTCGAGGACCGCGCTCCGCTCCTCTCGCGCTGCGCGACGAGCTTTGGCTCATCTTGCTCTGATACCAAAACAGACATATCGTGCACCCCTTCCCTCATGCCCTTGCGTGGTCCTTGACGGTGTGGTCACACTGGGACAGACTGTAGGTCAAACGGAGGTGTGTGTGCAGAGATAACGAAACAAGGGAGAGAACGAGTGTGCCTACGGGGTGGAACTTGCTAATCGAGTCCACCAGTCGGCCGGCAAGAAGGAGCTCCCCGGCGCTCGCTAAAAATTGCTCGAGCATACCCATCTCGCGTCCCACGTGTCCATGGATTGAGTTTTGACATGAACTAAATCTGTCTAAACTATCACCTAGCTCACATGCAAGACTAAGCAAGGTCACCAAGCTACTGTAGTTCACACACAACGAAGTAGAATTTGGACTGTCTTGAGACGTGATATGACGTCTCCCAGGAGGGCAACCACCATGTGTAGTGATCCAGGAAGTGTACCTGATGGCTATTCACAGCCGCTCAGCAGCTACCGGACGCGCCTCCACTCCATTCTTTCGTGCCCTCCGCCTCATGAGGAGTTTGCAAGGCAATGGATGTGAGCCAAGAGGTCACACTAAGCTGTGTGCACATCACATTATTGGCAGTCAACGTGTCACAATGACATCAAAATTGCATTCCATGTACAAAATTCCATTATAATCAATCATTTACGTCAAGTTACGCATAATGCGGAGCTCTTCTGGTAGTAGGTTGATGTTCTTGGAGGCTGATTATGACCGTAACCTCGATCATTAAAATTTCACATTTTTCTATTTTTGTCCCTTCAACATTGATTGCAGAGGCAGCCCCCTCGCCTCAATCATTTGCAACAAGGGGCCCTGTAAAAGTCATCCATGTGACCATGGCCTCTGCCTTTCTGTCGTCATGACGTACACATTGAACATAATTTTCTGCCTTGTCCAAGAATGCATTCACTCACAAAGCGAATTCGCTCCCTCTATGGTCAATTCTTCCCCAATCTCCCATCAAGCCCCATAGACCTCCTACAAGGCCCTTTTAAACCCCTATCGTAGCTGCATGGTCCGTCGTTTGGGTTGTGGATACAACCTCCACGTCCCAGCTCTAAAATAGCTCTTCACCTTCCCGGATTCTCTCCAACAACATTGGCTCATCTCATCTTTACCAAAAAAACACACTATTAGTCTCACATCCTTTGAATTCGATTTTTTCTGGACGATTTGCCTCTTAAATTAAATCATGAGATGAAATATATATACATTTCATTCGAATTTTTCATACGGTAGAAACATACTAAAAAAATTCCTTGCCGTCCCTAATCCTATCCTCTTGGTGTCGGGTTCGACACTCGGGTTCCTTTCGGTGATGGGATAGCCCTCCGCCTTAGTCGGTTACGACCAGGGGCCCAAAAACAAAAGTTATTCCTGTGCGTACATCTCTGTGACGGTTTGCTCGAGGACGTTTCCGCACTGGTCCACGGGGCACAGCGATAACGACAAGGAATGACATCATAGTACGTTTGTCAGGTGCCTGGAGGCCGGCGCCTCATTGGTTGCGCGAACTTGAGCGTGCGACTTGTGTTTGACCGGCCTCTATCCTTCTTATGACGTGGCAAGAGGTGTTGACATCTCGGGAAGGCAGGAAATGTTCATTGGCGCGTAAGAACAGGCTATCCGGAGAACCAGGAAATTGCAATCCAGTCGAATCTTTTTTGTGGCCATGCTTGCTGGGAAGGACGTGGCATCTTCAGGTGGATAGACATTCTGGCGATAGTTGGGTGGGATCCGTATTTCTTAGGTCCATGACATAAGTTACTCCGTAAGTAAAGAACAGAACGCACTGGACTTTTCAGAGTCGTGACTGGCATGCATTGCATCGGTCTGTGCATCGATTCCGGCGTTATCGTGAACTCCTCGGAAAGGGTAGTATCGTCAAGCTAATGTTGCCATGCATCTAAGAAAACAATTGGATTCGAACTGAAGCAAGAAGTTGGTGCTGAAGTAAGTGGGTCCTAGTAACGGTATTTCACGGCGTATTGACTGTTAAAGGACTAGGAAATCTATAGCATGAGGGCATAACCCAAATCTAAATAGTTTCTCCACATCTAAACTCCTCAGAGCGAAAGCCATGGGCGTCAACTCATTTCGTCCATGGATGGGCACTACACTCATACAGCCAAATGGCACCGCATTCAATCCACTGATTGTCATCACACGGACATCTGCATTCATTGCAGCACTGGAAATATTGCGCAAGACGACAAGCTGCCGTTGTTTCGAGAACGGGAATGTCTGGGGTGTTGCACACAGGCCATACTAGTGCAGCGTCATATACATCTCCTTCAGATTCCAACGAGATTATTCAAGTGACTTTCCAGAAAACATTACAATTCATGTGAACAAAACACGAAAAACAACATTATATTGTTCTCAACGTCCAATCTATGAAGTATGCAGCTATAAGAAATGGTGTGTGCTACAAGGAAAGAATACAAATACATATGTTATGCTTCATGATTGAAAAATGATGAGGATAAGCCACCATGATAAGCAATTTAGAAAGAAAAAACGTTAGATTGGGACATACATGATTTTCAATGTACACAACAGAGAAATTAATTCTATACACAACGAGCCACTATTCATGATAATAAAGACGTATCGTGTAAAATTCATTCACGTAAATCTTCAATCTAATTTTCTACAAAATTTCTGTGTACAAAGGCCTTCACTTGCTAGATTGTTTAGGTTTCAGCAAACATGTCTCCTCTCAAGCACATAGTTAAGGTTAACACAAGTCCCCCTGAAAATTGACACACCTCATACTGTTTCATTCAATAATGAAGGATATTTTTTTTTAAAACAAATTATGTAAGAAATTTGAGGAATATATATTCATAAAGTATCAATATAGCTGATTTCTTTAAAGATTTAATGTTTCACATTTTCATTACACTCAATTTCCTTTTCATTATGAATATTTTGATACAAATATCAGTTTTTTTGCATAACTATTATTCACATAGTCTCAAGTGAAATCCAGTTGTGATATTATGTGTTTAAAATTTCATCTTACATGTTCTTTCACATAAGGATGATATTAACAAACAGAATATTATGGTTTTAATAACTATAATTTACAAGTTATTTCTACTTGATTTCATTATCATTAAAAATACAAATATCACACGAACAATTCTAAACTAAAAATAATGAATCATTATATTAAACATTTTTTCACAAATCATAAATTCAATAATATAGTATAAAATGATAAAAACTAGACAAAAATCTGAAAAAAATAAAAACTGTTATTGAAAAGTGTAAAACAAACCTTTCCCAACACCTCAATAGGTTTCATAAAGGCTAAGAGTGTTATAATGTGTAAACTTGCACAAATGATTTGCATATTTCTTCACATATCGCAAGATGAGAAGACAATCACCCAAAAAAACTTCATCAGAATCATTAACACGTGAAACTTTCATAAATTACATCCAACCTTGAAGACGAATGTTTGAAAGCATCACTTTATACGTGGATGGCAATGAGGCCTATTTTCTACATGTAATAGAAAATATTTAATAATATAAATAACCAAAAACTACCAAAACAAATAATAAACAATTGAGAAATATATCTATGAATCTAAAGCTGAAAGTTGAAAAGGCTTTACAAATGTGGGAAGATTGTGATGATTTATTATATAAAAGAGAAACGATAAAAGTGTCTACTATCACTCAAAACCCTCTATTAGAGAAGGTGTGGGAGACAATTATTATAAAAATTGAAGGAGAGTTGTCCTACAAATTTCAAAATGCCAAGGACTTGATCTCGTTTATCTAATTCACATATAGTCTTAACATTGCTTCCAAGGTATTAATTTCAAACACTTTAGCCAATACTTTGTTCATGATAACCAATGTTATTGAATAATAAAATAGCACCCTATCACTTCTCAACACAATCATAATCTTACTTATATGATGACCATTCCTCTTTTCCAACAAAATGGTACATGCAATGTTGATGGCTCTCATGTGAGAAGAGTTTTTCTAGGATACGTTTCTATGGATTTATGTGTTAATTCCTTTTTACAATGTAACAGATAATCTTATTTGTACGTAGCTCGAGTTAGTTATCTTTATCATTAAGTAGTTTAGTGGTTTTATGAAGCAATCAAACTTCTCGCATCACTTGCTCCTTATGAGAGACACTAAAAAAGAACTGTTAATGGCCATGCATTTTGAAAATTGTATCAATTTAAGTTTCATTTGAAATTTACAGTTATGTGCATGTATGATTCTCGGAAATATGAAACAATAGAAATTAAAGACAAAAATAGTTTTTAGTTCAAATTTAATGTGTAAGCGTACATCAAGCATTATAAACATGATATGAAGGATCCAATTGGTAATGGCAATTGTGGCACGTCTTTATCAATGAACACCATGTACTCTTTGTTTAAAACCAAACCAAATTGTATTATCACCTTCTTTGTAAAGTAAAATATATTTAAACTTTTATTGTTTAAAATACAGATTCTTACATTTGAATTTTTAGGTCTAAAAACGTAATCAAGATAATGCGCAATTAATTTATAAATTAAATTGGTAGAAAAATCTCCTATTACAATAGGGAAATTTAATTTGGTCGTTAAAGAGTGGGTTTTCTATAGAAGAACGTTTAATATTTCAAAAATACAACAGAAGCATAGTCTTTTTAAACTCCAATTCTTGAGACACCCTTCTTGATGTTTCATTGATGATTGGATTACCACCCCAATCAAAGGAAATAGAGGGGTTTTTACTTCTCTGTGCCCCCTATGAGCTTCTTTCAAATACGTGTATAGTGTGGTAAGATAATGGTGTGAATACAAGCGCTTCCCTTTTTTTTCTGGTTTTTTGGAACATTATGGTGAACCCGTGGTTTATTGTTATCATAAGATAACCATGGATGGTTATTTGCATAACAGGTTATCCCCAAAATAAGCTCATGTTCTTCTTCATAATAACAATTGTGTGAATATAGGTGAGGCATAGTCCATTGGTCATATATTTTACCAATGTGTCCTATTATTAGATTAAGGCAGGTGGGGAGGAAGGAAGAGTGTTTGCGTCATAAAAAAGATTTAGAATATTCTTAAAAATTTTTATTTTCAAAACAAATTCATGTTGAATGTATAAATTTCTATGATTAAATAAAGTCATTATATATATTTTTACATCCAAGGGGTACCCAAAGGAAACTGTTTATTATGATTCCATGTGTTTCTTTTTCTTGGAGGAGGAAGGGAAAAGTGACTCGGGGTTCATGTGTGAGACAATCTACTAAATGTCTTATAGAATTATGCTATAATTTTTTTCTTTTGTATTCAATATTTTTTCTTTTTATTTTTGAGGTCAATCAAATAAAAGGTGTACATAGTACTTATATGAGCCTTTTCATTATTGTTAAACCTTTGTCAAACATATGTATTTTCTAATCTATTATTTTTTCTAGAATGGGTTAAGACGGAAAGGTGTTTGGAATAAATTTATGCGATCATTTATTGTGAAAAGTGGAAAAGTCCACACAATCCTGATTTTTGTGCATTATACGTGACCTCGTGTGTTTTTACATCAATTTGGAAGTAAGAAAAGATTGTTAGGAAAATCATTTGAACGATGTATAAGTTTTAGGGATATTGAAGCCTTATTTTTCTTCAGTTTTATGTTATACTTTGGAATCATCAGAGAGAGAAGAGCGTGTGGTGCACATAAATGAGATAGATTTCCATCGAATTTATTTATGTAAATCATACAAACACACTTGTGTATTTGTAACGGACGTGGTCTGTTTTGCGACAAACTTCTGAACCCAAAGCGTAGGCCCTCAGAAAGTGTAGTCCAAGGAGGATGGGCGAATGGTCGTCTGAGCCCTTTTGGCTGAGACGAACCGCGCCACAAATGGACGTAGTCGTCATAGGGCATTTTTGCAAACAAGCATCCTAATACCCTATCGTTCCACGTGGCACTGCCACGTGGAAACAGGACCCTAGCAGCCAACTAGAAGGGAGGAGGAGTGACGCGATGGATTTTCCATCGCGGCACTCCTTTCACCTAGAATCCGGCCACGGATATTTTCTAGGCTAGAGTCGAACCAGACTTTAGCCCATTATGTTTTCCGGGCTTTGGCTCCTCGACCCCTGAGCCTCGAGTACCCGAAGTACCCGATAATTATTTAACGACCATTTTTAACCCTAAGAATGGCTTCTACGCTACATTCCTCCCCCTTTGCTTTGAACTATCCCGGTTCGTCTTTGCTAACAGAGGTTTGATCATCGCGTACTTCATAATGCAAACCATGCAATAAGAAGCGTAAACAAGATCACACATGTGAACTCTTGTCATCCGCAACACGGTTGCGTCACGTTCACGCACAATCAACCACACACTTGTGGTTTTTGTGATTATGGTCATTTACGTACAACATCCAGTGTTGATCGCGTGATCCCTTGGCTTTTACCAAGGTGAGACACGTACAATCCTTGTACGTTCTTCACAAGTGTTGATGGGTCTTCACCAAACACTCATCACACGTGTGTATTGATTGCATGGTCGATGCCTTTTGGGACGTACATTGTCAACAATGTCTTGTCAGTGTAGAAGAGAGTACATAGGATGAATTTTCCCACATTTCGTGTGGTATGTGTTTAGCAAGCTGTTGTGGTGACGCCTCCTCCCCCTTTGCAAGGAGCGTCCCTGCGACCAATTAACCGGGCGTCCGCGCGAAAACCGTCCAGGCCCACACAACACTTCCCATGTCGTTGGGACATGATCTCTTCCAAGGGGTTGCTGTCAAGGTGGTACCTCCTTGCAACATTGTCAATACGTGCAATCCAAGATCTGGACATCAGTCCTCTCGGTTTACAACCACGTGTTCATGACCACGCGTAGGTCTACTAGACCTCTTTCAGCACCAGTGGATTGGTTGGCTGAACTCAAACAATGTCCACCAAGCCCATGCGACTTGCATGCTAGCTTTATCTTAGGTTTGGAAGGCACCAAGGTCCTAAGACATGGCTGCTGAGCACACTTGTTTTTCCTTTCAAAGGTTGCACCCATCTTTGAAGGAGGCGGCATTGGTCGTCTGGCACGCGCAATTGTCGTCAACGTCCATCATTAGACACGACAATGCTCCGACCTAGATGATCTTGTTTTCAACTATCTCCTCATTTCTGTCTGAAATGGGTACCGTAGGCTGCCGCTCACGTCCCTGTCAAAAGCACATTGCTTTTGAACTAGGTTAGCTGAGATAACCGATCTCAACGACCATGGATTCAATCAACGAACAAAGTGTTCATCGTATGGTATTCACCCAACGGGTGGACCATGGTCACAATCATTGCGGTACATGTTGGAAGAACACCTTTCGGGTGCCAATTCCATGTGATTGTGATCGAACACTTCCGAATCACATCCGGTGATCCTGGAACAACTTGTTCCTAAGTTATGCTGTTTTTGTGTCATTGCGTTCAAGGATTCCATTCGGGAACCCGCCAGTGGATCGTGTTTGCCAAGTTGCAACAATCCGTGTTGCTTCAATGTCTTTTATTGTGTACATTCGGTACTTCCACTCAATACAGTGTTTTCCATATGACGTGTCCAAGGCACTTGTAGAGGGTATCGCCCTTATCGAAGAAATCTGACAAATCACCACAATCCTGGATATCACCGTAGTGACATCCAAAAACATATTTTACTTGCATTCGGCAATGTACATCAACTAAACCATCCCCAAAACCAAGGGGCTTGAGTCACTTCACGATAACCTTTCGGGTCAGTGAAGCATGGTTCGACTACACTGTAGTCATTATGATCTCTCTTGGAGATGGGTTGGGTTTCAACAAATCGGATGTTGGATATATTTTGCACATCGATATCGCATAGGCGGTGCTATACCATATCTTTGGCATAATCAGAATCCATCCGCATGATGTTTGAAGATCGTGACATACACGACTGGTGTACCGTGTCACGATGCCATTAACTTGGAGGCAATTCTTAAAACATCGAAAGAATCTGATGAAAAATATCTTTTTTTAAGGTCCATCTTGAAGAGTCCTTTCACATCAACGTTTGGTTACGACACACTGGTCATTATTTTGTTTCAATGTTGATGATGACTTGTTATGTGGTCGGTCGGACCACCAAGATGGGGATGCTAACACGCTGTTAGCATGAAGCTATCAGCTTATAGGTCGTTTCCAAGGTCATAAGCTTTAGACACAAAACCTAGACCTTTTGTGATCCCAACTATGTCGTAGTCGGTTTGTAGAAAACTATGAGATCGTCATAGTACTCTGGAACTCCATTAGGTAAAAAATGGTGTCGCTCATTTTCTCTGAAATGGATTTTCACCAAACTGTGGATGAATTTATGTCATCGACATGGGTTTATGTATTTTTGTCTATCAATGTCTACGACATGTTCACTCACCGAGTGATGATAGATTGAAGGTGTCGCCTTCAACTTTGTTCACTTTTGACATTCGGTCAATTGTGTCATACGCGAGAATTGACCCTTGCGATCCTTGACCACCGCACTGCGGCGTCTCAAATCGTGGAGGACCCATCGAAGAGTCTCTGCCCCTCTCTGACGCAAATCCAACTTCCATTGACAATAATCATTGTCTCCTGAACAGGATTGTGAGCACACTCATGTACCTTTTTATTGTTGGTACCTGTCGGGCACCCCGATTTGAAT
Organism: Penium margaritaceum; assembly: GCA_023375785.1. Taxonomy (NCBI): domain Eukaryota; kingdom Viridiplantae; phylum Streptophyta; class Zygnematophyceae; order Desmidiales; family Peniaceae; genus Penium; species Penium margaritaceum. The sequence continues at coordinate 101,856 of SZWC01005011.1, read as the reverse complement.
CCATCACTCACCGAGTGAGAGGGTGTTAATGGTTTCGCCATTGGAACTTTATTCAATCGTATCATCCTTGACACGTTCCATCACGGACCGATATTTGCATCGGCCATGACTGATGATGCAAAGAACCTCCAAAAGGTACTGATGCATCCAGTACACACCGTGTACAGGCAACACGATGGTAATCCTCGAGGATTAAAGTCGGCGTGCTAACAGGCCAGGTCACATCTCATGACATAGTCATGACACGGAAAAAGTCATGAAATGATCACATTCGCCTTTGAACATTGTAGCACAATGGGATGTGCGACTATCGTGGCACACGTCCTGCACCCACCAAACTAGTTGTTCGGTGAAATGGTGTCGCCATTTTTATCCAAGACATCAATTGATATTGTCAGCTTGTTCAAATGTCACAAAACCATTGTGATCATTCGACTGTCTACCTTATCCATAATTGAGTGGCCTGATTGACGCAACAACACTTAGTGAATTAGGTTTTTGTGCATGTCGTGCACGTATTGAAAAGTAGGTTGTCTCTGGTGCTTGATTATGTGCGCCGACCCCTTGCGATAATGCAAGCCGTGCATATTTTGCAATTGGTGCTCAACCAACTGGGCTTTTGTAGCGCGTTCCATCATGGAGAGGGAGGAGTTCGTCCACCTTTAGCATGGTCGATTTTTTAGGAAAGCGTCCTCGTCATACGTGTTCTATCCAATAAAATTTGGTTGGTACTTCTTTGGAAGTACCTTCCCAAACTGCAATCGGCAGGGTGAATGGTCGTCACTATCGGTGGCGATCGAGATCGTTGTGTTTTTGTTATGCCGTTTGGGCATACCTCTGATCACCATAGTTGTCTGTGATTGTTTCTAGCCATACCTGTCGGTTCTCCATTTGAAGGATTCAACTATATGACCATCGTCGACTTCGTCGAGATGACTTGCAAACGCCAAACGTCGTGGTTTCGGCGCTTTGACAAACACGCTTGATGCTCTTTCCCATAGAACCACTCCGTGCATAGATGGTAGCTTTTGTCTGGTGGTCTATCGTAAGCTAATACGACGAGTCAACGGTTGCCTAGTTTTTGCTAGTTGATACAACGGGGTGCGATCAGTACCCATGTTATCGGTGCAATCGGCAGCTTGTAACAAGTGTTACACCATCAACACTAACGTGGCTAGTCCAACCGGAGCTCATGGCCATAGTGCGTTTGACACTCGTATCAGTGGTGCATTCGGCACCCATAACAAAAGTGCAACCCACAGTTCTTGTCAATCGTGCAATCGGCGTTTATGACAACGGTGCATTCGGCACTCGTGTAATCGGTGTTTATCAAAACGGTACATTGGCACACAGTTTTACCGCCGCACTCGTTGGCCATAGATTCAACGCTCATGGGAATTGTGCGTTCGGCACTTGCATGAATGCTACAATTGCCTTGTCCATGTTGGTCATATTCCAAGTGCAACCAGCACTTGTCAATCAACCATCACGCGTGGATTTCCACCATCGTGTTTGTGTTTTGAGTGCGATCGGCACTCACGTTCTTGTTTTGTCAAAATCTATTCACAGATGACTTATCCAACGTTCTTGGTGCAATTGAAACCCACGTGGATTTTCAACCGGCCTTTGCTTTGGTCATACCTTTGCAGACCATGAGCAGTGCGTTTGGCTCAAGCATCACGAATGCCTTCGACATTTGTGACTAGAGTGCAATTCGCACTTTTCAGTGGTGTGTTCGACACCGAAAAATCTTTTGCAACCAACACATGTGTTGTTGCTAGTAGTGCAATCGGCACTTGCGTCGACGGCGTGGCCGACGCCCGTACATAGTTCAACCGACACTCGTTTTGTGCTTTCGGCACATTTCACATTGTTCTGGCGAGTAGGAGAGTCATTGAATGGTTGTAACACAGTCGTTGTTTCTTTGAATTTTCATCGAGAATTCGTCTCAATGGGCGTCACCATTGTGGTTTTGCAACCTGGTGCACGCTAGTCGTTTTACGCAGACAATATTGTTTCGTGCATGTACAACCTGCATTGGGCCATGTCGTGGCTTTTTAGCAGTCATCCCCTCCGGGTTTTCTCATGAGGTACCCCAAACTTTGAGGTTAATTTAGAAACATTTAGGCACTATCGGTGCTAAATTTATTGCATTGACACTTTTCCAAGTGAGTTCTCTCCACGACATGGAAAACTGTTGTTTTTCCTCCTTTTTGTGCTTCGGAATTGAAAAAGAAAAAGAAAATCTGAACTTCTGATATTCGGAAAAGCTCTACTAGAGCTTTTTGATTTTGCGTCGAAATCCATGGTCCACTTGACCACACACTCGGGTTTGACCACAAAAATATTCAACGTTCCAAACCTTCTTGAAAAAGGTTGACATAGAATTCCTCAACTTGAGGATTCATGGAGTTTGACACGTCAAGTGCCCTCCCCCCTCTTTTGTTTGGTGCTTGGAACCTTTCATGCGTCACCCGGTGGTGTGTGGGGAAAACTATCGGTCTTCCCTTTGTCCACGAACATAGACATATTTAAGGAAATGACTGAGAACTTCTCAAAACATTGTAGGCCTGAAGCTGAGCTCCATGCCGCTTTTTACAGCGGTGAACCCACGGGCCAACTAGGCCATCCCTCGGGTTCAACCGAGGAAATCGTCCTCGCCTCTAGTGCTAGCCGCACCAAGAGTTTTTTTTTTTAGCACAATTTTGGAGCTCAGTCTTGAGCTTCAAACTGGTTTTCACGCCGTCCAAAACGGAAACCAAACGAAGGACCAGTCCCTGGATTTGTGTGGGGCTGACCGGGTCCAAAAGGTGGGGTGATTCTAGAGAAATGAAAAAAAAGCAAACATGGTTCGACCACTTCTGCTCTGAGTTCTGAATCGACCCGATATCAGCTGCGCTACCGGCGCACAACAATTGCGGAAAAGACTAATATCTGACCAGTAACATCATCTGCGGGGCCATCTCCTCCGCCGGATGCACGAGGAGGGAGGAAGCTTCCTCCTGTCGTCCTTCTCCTGGCTGCCGGCCTGGAGGTGGGTCCTCCCCTCCTGGCCCCTATGGCGCAGCCAACGCCCTTGGGAGGGGGGGGGAAGTGGGGGGGACTCCTCCCTCAGCTTCCCCTTGGCACCGTCCGCGCCAAGGACGAGGGGGGGGGGACTCTTCCCTCACCCACCCCCCTTGGCGCTATCCGCGCCATGGACGGGGGGGGGGGGAGGTTACTCTCCCCTCACCAGCCCCCCTTGGCGTCGTCAGCGCCATGGAAGAGGGGGGGGGAAGAGGGACTTCTGTCCCTCTCCTCCCCGTCAACGCTGTCAGCGCCATTGGAAGGGGGGAGGGAGAAGAACCATCCCTCTCCTCCCCTTTGGCGCCGTCGGCGCTGTGGGAGGGGGGAAGAGGGACTCCCGTCCCTCCATTCCCCTTCGGCGCTGTCGGCGCCATGAAGAAGGGGGGAGGGAGAGGGTCCGTCCCTCTCCACCCTTTTGGCGCCATCGGAGCCGTGGAGTGGGGGAGGGACTCCCGTCCCTCCCTTCCCCTTCGGCGCCGTCGGCGCCATGAAGTGGGGGGGGGGGTCTGTCCCTCTCCTCCCCTTCGGCGCCATCGGCGTAGTGGAGGGAGGGGCTGGGGGAGCGGGTCTCCCGTCCCTCTCCTCCTTGGGCAGGCAGCCCGTGTGAGAGAGGGGCAAGAGGGAGGACGCCCCCTCTCCTTCCCTGTGGGCAGTCGGCCCACATCAGAAAGGGGGGAGGAGGGAGAACGTCCCCTCTCCTCCTCCTTGGGCCGTCAACCCATGGCTGGTGAGGGGGAGGGGGAGGATCACTCCCCGCTCGTCACTCCGCCGGGGCGTTTGGGCCGAGCCAATCGGGCTCGGCTTGTGGGGCTCCGGCTCTCTACTCTCGGACCTCCGTTGCGAGCTCGTTCGGCAACGGGGGGTGTTTCGCTGGGAGAGGTAAACGGTTTGTTTTTTTTGGAACATCGGGGCTCATCGAGCTTTCGGCTCGACGAGCTCTCCGACGAGCTCTCCGACTCGTGAGAGTACGGGCTCGCTTCGTCGAGCAGTGGCTCGCTCCGCCGATCGGGCGGCGTTTGGACAATCGGTCCAAACATTCCTATACTTTATGCGCAACTCCCTCATCGGCTGACATTGTCCGTCGATATTGAAATCCAACGTCTGAGTGTGTTCGACACTCATGTTTTTTTTTTCTCTCGCGGAAGCGCTGGCTCTGATACCAATGTAACGGACGTGGTCCATTTTGCGACTAACTTCTGAACCCAAAGCGTAGGCCCTCAGAAAGTGTAGTCCAAGGAGGATGGGCGAATGGTCGTCTCAGCCATTTTGGCTGAGACAAACCATGCCACAAATGGACGTAGTCGTCATAGGGTATTTTGCAAACATGCATCCTAATACCCTATCGTTCCACGTGGCACTGCCACGTGGAAACAGGACCCTAGCAGCCAACTAGAAGGGAGGAGGAGTGACGCGATGGATTTTCCATCGCGGCACTCCTTTCACCTAGAATGCGGCCACGGATATTTTCTAGGCTAGAGTCGAACCAGACTCTAGCCCATTATGTTTTCCGGGCTTTGGTTCCTCGACCCCTGAGCCTCGAGTACCCGAAGTACCCGATAATTATTTAACGACCATTTTTAACCCTAAAAATGGCTCGTACGCTACAGTATTGTAGAATCCCAGGTGATGATTGAGGGGTCAAAGATGATGGTGGAAACATCGTATGGGGAATATCATGTGAGTTAAGATCTTTCCATTTGTGCAAAAGTTTATCCTATATCTGTAAATATATATATATTCTTTTATCTTACACCTTTGTTGGAGAAGGGAGGACGAGAACATGTATGGGACAAATATATGATCTTGTATACTATTATTGTTTTAGAATTTTATAATGTTTATAGATGTTTGTTTTTCCTTTTCCAATTTGATACTTGAGGGGATTGGACGTATGGATCAGATTGTATGAAAGTGAAATGAGCTTGGGATTTCTTTTAAAAAATTAAATAAGACCTTTTGACGAATGGATTTCATATTTCCATGTGTTATTCGTGGAAAACATGGGAAAGTGAAGTAGAAATTCACTTTGATGTGTATGAAAATGTGTCATGCTTGTATAGTTGTACATTGTATAATATCATGTTTTATTACGGGTGAGGTAAAAGAGCAAAATCATGGTTATGATATGTTGTGTTCAATCTTATATTATTATAAAATCCCTTTTAGTATATCAAGGCTGGGAGGGAATGTTCTATAAGGAAAGTGCATCAACAAGTTTCACCAATCACACTCAGTGACAAAAATAAATACTAGTGTGTTTCAACCCAAATTATCCACTTCAATCAAAGGGATTCATAGAATGCATTTAATTCATTTCAATTTATAATCAATACCCTCTGGAGGCCTGAACCCCTTGGTTCATACACATCATACATTGTCCAAACCAATTCTTCATTAAGATATGAACTAGACAAATTCACGAGAAGAGCATGTTATCACCATTTTAATCTGTACTGTACGTAATTCATACAATTTTCATTTTTTATCTCCCTCTTCCTTTTACCTCCCTATCATTGAGCACATATTAGATGAATACCCGATGTAATGTGATCAATCTGTGCCCCTCTTTGTTTACACTTATTTATCTTGCCTTATTTTCCCCTACATTGCTATCTCTTTCAAATTCAATATTTTCTAGAGAATCCCTCAACGTGATGAATTATTCATCATTGATTAGAATCTTGAATACAAAATAAGATTTTTAAGTAGCCTAATATGAAGAGTCCGCATTAACCCATATGTTTTATACTTCTTACAGTCTATGTAATTGATTATTTACATATTCATTTACCTTGTTATAATAATTAAAATAAAATAATCCCATTTATTTTTGTCCATCCCCCGTTCTTTTTATCCTGTCGTTTTTATGGTGCTTGTTTAGTAGAGAAAGTTGTTCAACAAATTGTGTATGGATTTTATCATAAGGATGAGGTACAATAAGACCGTTGTGTTTGTTTTTTTATTTATAAAAGGAAGATAAAAATGAATTCCTTCTCCAGGTGAGTACTCATGCAAAGTTGGAAGAAAATTATGTGTAGATATTGTTTTGATTAGACTGGTAAATTTATAAGAATCAATTTGTAACAATTAATGAAAATGCGAAACGTTTATGAAATTTGTGATTTTTTTGAAAAGGTAATTTCCTCCAATGATCATGAATTCCTTGAAGAAAGGCTCCAAGTGGGTTCACTTGCATGCATACTGTGTATATATAATGTCCTCTTTATGTATGAATATTTTGGAAGTAGTTATTCATGTCGTGGGTCATAATAATGCTTGGTTAGTTGACTGAATTTATGAATCCTTGGTCCTTTGAAAAAAATGGATGTAACATACAAAATTCAAAAGAAGATGGTGAGGGTGTTTTGAAGGGGTTATGAGAATGCAGCTTACATGAGAACTACTCCTACAAATGAGCGTAAAAACGGTTCCAATGGCAAGAAGAATGAACAAATAAGAATTACAATTTGTTGAACATGTAGTATTGCTTGTGCTATTGAAAATGAGAAGATACATATTTGTATGAGATGGAAAAACCATTATAATAATAATTGAACCCTTTTTTTATTTTCATTTAAATTGTGGAAACATGTTTATCAAGGTTTAAATATGTGCATCTATGGAAGGGGTGATGGTTTGACAGATATATGTCAGCTATGGTCATGTCTTTGATTTTTTTGAATAACTACAGATACATGACAATCCATATTCTTATGCAAAAATATGACCTAAAAAATGCAAAATTGTTCCTTTACATGTATAAGAATCATGTGTATGGTGTCTTTGCCTACACATTTTAGACAAGGGTGCTTTTACGTGATGTTGTAGTCGACTAAGGAAGATAGACCATTTAACGTTGATTGACGGTATTTTCATCGGATACTTGCCACTTTTGAGTTCACCAAAATCTGATGTCGTACGAGTGAATAAATTGAGAAGATCAAACCCCACCCCTATTTGGGCTCTTAATTTGAGTTTTCCTTGACAGGACTGTTCACAAATTGGCGAACCAAAAAGGGACCTTTCTGACGATCTTCCGTGTTCACCCTACATCGACACTTCTTTCTGGCCGTCACCGCCTGGGAACGCGGTCATGTACACCCAACTTGTAGGACTAGCTCCTCCGCACGTAACGGAATGGTATCCGCAGAACTGGACGTCGTTGTAGCACTGTCGCTCCCTTGTGCGACATTTCACTTGACCCGACGTCATCAGCGGTTATGCGCCGGCATGGTGCTTTCATTCAGCCGAGGTATGTGCTCGAGCTGTGACACGGAGGAGTCTGCGTCTCCTGGCCAACCCGGCCTGGCCCAAGAACCTCGTGCGCACTGAGCAACAATCTAGTTGGACATAGTTTCGGTGCTTTCGGAGTTAGGTCTGAGCATACTTAGCCAGATCACGCAGCGCAAATGAACAGGCTGGCAGACATGGACTCACTGACGAGGCTGCGCGCCACCACCACCAGCGCAGCGTGCCTCGCCACCTCCGCCTCCTCCCCTTCCGACCGCTCCTCCACTTTCCCTGCTCCCTCCCTCAGCCGTCGTCAGAACCCGCCCATCCCTCGGTCTTCGTCTCCCCACTCTTCTCTCTCGTGTCAAGCAATGCCCTCTCTCAGAGAGCCGTCCGGCCGTTGCCACTCTCACTCCCATTCTCACACTCACTCTGACTCTTACCCTGCACGCGCGCGATTCCCCTGTATGTATGCCTGCGTGCCGCGAGCCTGCCTCTCCCCCTCTCCCTCTCCTTCTCCCTTTCCCCCTCCCTCTCCCTCGTTTCCGGCGAGGACTCCTCTGCGGGAGAAGGCGGCACGGGAGCGATTGCCGCAGCGACGCGGCAGAAGGCGTTGCAGGCGCTTCGAGTTGCGCGCGCAACTGCGGCGCGAGTACTTGGAAGTTCTGTCGAACCNACTCTTACCCTGCACGCGCGCGATTCCCCTGTATGTATGCCTGCGTGCCGCGAGCCTGCCTCTCCCCCTCTCCCTCTCCTTCTCCCTTTCCCCCTCCCTCTCCCTCGTTTCCGGCGAGGACTCCTCTGCGGGAGAAGGCGGCACGGGAGCGATTGCCGCAGCGACGCGGCAGAAGGCGTTGCAGGCGCTTCGAGTTGCGCGCGCAACTGCGGCGCGAGTACTTGGAAGTTCTGTCGAACCGCAACGTGCTGTTCTCGCCACTTCCTGACCTGCAGCCTGGCAGCGGCAGCAGCAGCAGCAACACGAGCTCCGTCAGCGGCCACTCAAACGTACGTCAGCACTCTGTCAGTTGTCAGGCGGTTGGCCTCCACATAGTGAATTGTGCGCTGTGTGACCTGCAGCCTGGATAAGAGTGCCGCTGGCTTCATCGGCAGCACTAGCATCTGCATGTGCATTGGTAACAGCAGCAGCAGCAGCAGCAGCAGCAGCAGCAGCAACAACAGGAGTAGTATCAGCAAATGGAACGCAACGGCAGCAGCAGCGTCGGCGGGGACGGCAGCAGCAGTAGTAGCGGCAGCAGCAGCAGGATCAGCAGTAGCAGCAGTAGCAGTAGCGGCATCAGCGGTAACATGAGCTGCAGTAGCCGCAACAGCAGCAACAGCGGCTGTAGCGACAGAAGCGGCAAACAGTAGCGGCAGTAGTCAAGAGTAGCAGTAGTTGCAGCAACAGTAGAAGTGAACATTTGCGGTAGCAGTGGCAGCAGCAGCAGTGGCAGCAGCAGCAGCAACAGCAGGAGCAGGAGCAGGAGCAGCAGCAGCAGCGGCGGCGGCGGCGGCAGCATCTACAGCGGCATCAGCAGCAGCAGCAGCAGCAGCAGCAGCAATTGCAGGGGGAGCAGCAGCAGCAGCAGCAGTAGCAGCACCAACAGCAGCAGCAGCGGCAGCAGCTGCAGCAGGAGCACCACTACGACCACTAATGACGCCGCATGTGCTTATGCTGGTTGTTGCTGCTGCTGCTGCTGCAGCTGCTTGTGGTGGGCTGAGTCGACCAGCACCAGCACTGACCAACTCAATTTTCACCAGCCTTAGTTGGCTCAGTCACCGCCACAGCAGCAGCAGCAGCAGCAGCAGCAGCAGCAGCAGCAGCAGCAGCAGCAGCAGCAGCAGCAGCAGCATGAGCAAGAGCAGACATGGTGCATCCACTACCATGATTGTCCAGTTATGGAGTTACTGCGCCAATTCTAGCAGCTGTAGGAGGAGCACCTGCTGCTGCTGAACGGGCAGTGGCGGGCAGTGTAGAAGCGGTGCTGTCTGTAGCAGCTCGGCGAAAATCTGCTGGCACAGCGGCAGCCGTGATGCTGCTGCCGCTGTTGCCGATGCTTCCGCTGTGGCTGCTGTGGTTACTGTCGCTGACTGAGAAATCCCCATTTTGCCCCATTTTGTCCGTGCTGTCCAATCTGCTCCTATGGCTGCGCCTCCACATTGCTCCGTGAGGACGCAGCACTTTCCAACCCACTTGACGCTTTGTCCTGGCACCGCTACCATCGCCAACCCTCTAGACTTCCCGCCAACCCTCTAGACTTCCCGCCAACTTTTTTGACTTCCCATCAACCCTCCAAACTTCCGAGGCTGCCTACCAGCGGTGAAACTGGTTGGCGTGGACAGTGTGATGGCGGACGCTTTGATGTGCGGTGAAACTGGTTGGCGTGGACAGTGTGATGGCGGACGCTTTGACGTGCGGTGAAACTGGTTGGCGTGGACAGTGTGATGGCGGACGCTTTGA
>SZWC01005011.1:59492-80394 GCA_023375785.1 Penium margaritaceum | reverse complement strand
TCGAGCTCGAGTGGGCAAGTGCCGCCACCCGGGGGTCGAGCCCGACCTCTCGGAATAACCGAGGGCGGCTACTCACCAACGCACGGTCAAGACCGGCGTGGTGGCCCCCTAAGGATCAGCACCCGGGAAATATGCAGCTCCCCCATCACAAGGAGGGCAAGATAAAAAGATGCAGGGCACGGCAATGAGAGTGTACGGCCCTAGCATCTACCGCATCACACAGAGAGTCGTAGAGAATCATGTAGAGTCATGCAATGGTAGCATTGGCACTAGACAGAGCCCCTGGTCCAGCAACAGCTTGAGGGTGTTGGCGGCTCAAGCCATCTCCCCAGGGAGTACCATTGTCATTTAATCTGTACAGGAGTGTGTGGAGAATGTGTGAGGCAAGAGGGCATATAGTTATGAGTGGCCAACGAACTTCAACACTCCCCCATGACCCGCAGACAAGCAACCCACACACACACAGAGAATAGTCACGAGCGGTGAGCACACAGAGGGAACACGAGCAATCAACCTGGTTCATGCGGACAGATGAGACCTACAGAGTGGACAGCACTTTTGAAGACATTGCGACTGAGGGCCTTGGTGAGAAAGTCAGCTCTCTGAGATCGTGTATCCACCCAAGCAACCTGGACAATGCCAGCAGCAATGCACTCACGAACAAAATGATGCTCCACATTGATGTGCTTGGTGCGTGAATGATGCATGCCACTGTTTTCTGCAATGGCCTTCGTGCTTTGGTTATCACAGCGCAGAGTGATGCAGCGGATGGGAACACGTAGCTGCTGCAGCAGGCGACACAGCCAGACAGCTTCACAAGTGCCTGCGCCCAGAGCGACATACTCAGCCTCAGCAGTGCTTCGTGCCACACACCCTTGCTTGCCACTTTTCTAGGAAACTGCAGTGCCACCGACCAAGAAGATGTATCCCGTGCGGCTACGAGCATCAGAGTCATGCGCCCAATCACTGTCAGTGAAGCCATCCACTACGACAGAGGGCTGTGCACGGAAGAGCAGTCCGACACGGGGGGTGGAGAGAGCGTACCGCACCACTCGTAGGGCTGCCTCGAGGTGCCGCTCCCGGGGACACTGGGAGAACTGTGAAAAGAAGTTCACAGCAAAGGCAACATCTGCACGTGTAGTCGTGGCGAGGTACATTAGGGAGTCAATGACTCGAAGATAGTCAGTGGTATCAACTGCCTCCCCCAGTTTGGTGAGATCAAGTGACTTCAGGAGAGACTGCCCGGCAGGCGTCATGGGAGTGGACGCCGTGGGGATGGAGGTAAGGAGGGGCGCAAAGCGCTCCCCCAGGCTACGTACATATGCAGCCTGATGCACATGCAGGACCCGTCGTGCACGATCACGCTCCAACTCCATCCCTAGAAAGACACGGGCTGGACCAAGGTCCTTCATCTTGTATGCCGCTTGCAGAAGGGACTTGGCGGCAGTCACAGACGTGGCATCGGGAGAGGCAATGAGGAGGTCATCCACGTACACAAGAATGGCAACAAGTGGTTTGGTGGGAGGCCCGAGAAAGAGGACTGGATCCACTGCACTCCGTTTGTACCCTCCCTTTTCAAGTGTGGATGTAATCTCTTGATTCCAACACCGTGGAGACTGCTTGAGACCATAGAGGGCCTTGCGCAAACACCAAACCCGGTTCGTGCCATCAGAGAAGCCTGGCGGTTGAACCATGTAGATCTCTTCGTCGAGTTTGCCATGAAGGAAGGCGTTGTTGACTTCCATTTGCTCAAGTTCCCAGTCGTGCTGTGCGACTAGGCTGAGTAGAGCTCTGGCCGTGGTGTAGCGGCCGACCGGGGCAAAGGTCTCATCAAAGTCCACTCCTGGGATTTGAGAGAACCCCTTGGCCGTGAGACGAGCCTTGTATCGCTCAACCGTGTTGTCTGGATTCAGTTTGCGACGGTACACCCACTTGGCAGCAACTGCCTTGCGACCGGGTGGGAGACCAACAAGCTCATACACGTCATGATCAGACAGTGCATCAAGCTAGGCCTTCATGGCCTGTTCCCACAACAGGGAGTCAGTGGCACCACGGGCGGCATGAACAGTCTGCGGTTCAGGAGAGAGAGGTGAGAGGCCGGCAGCCGCAAAGCATGAGGCTACATACCCGGCAACGGATGAGGTCACAGCAGAGTGGAACTCCTGTTCGACAAGGGAGTAGCCAAGTGCGGTGCTGGGATGGACAACAGAGGAGGCTGCCGATAGACCAGAGGCAGTGAGACCAAGGGTACGAAGGCCAGGGTCACCAGAGACGACCGGGTGAGACTGAGAGGGAAGAGCCCGGAGGCGACCACCACGAGTGTAGGGTGAGACGGGGGGAATGGACGGTGGGCGCGCAGAGGCGGAGGGCGCATCAGAGCACGGCGAGCCAGAGGGAGAGGAAGAGACAAGAGGGAGCTCCGAGGCCACAGGAGGCTCCGAGGCAACAAGAGGCTCAGAGACTGCACCAAGAGTAGGAGAGGAGGAGGAGCAGGCCGGGGACCGGATGGGGGCGCTGGAGGTGCTAGGCGAGTCCAGAGGACCCGAGACGGGTGAGGAGGCCGGGGAGGGGGAAGAAGACACAGGAGAGCCCAGATGAGCAGAAGGTGAGACGAGGGAGACCGAGGGACGTACCGAGGGGGGAAGAGTTGGCCCGGAGGGCAGAGAGCCACCCCCACCCCGAAGAGGCGGAGCGAGGGACCCAGCGGAGCGGGAAGCGTCACCTTCAAACAGATGCTCAAAGAACAGAGCGTCACGAGATTCAACAACACGACAGCGGGATGGATCCCAAAAACGCCATGCCTTGGAGAAGGGAGATACGCCCAGAAAGATGCAAAGGCGACCACGCGGGGAGAGTTTACCATCGCGTTGGTCGGAGGGGACCCAAACGGAGGCAAGGCACCCCCAAACGCGGGCAAGCCGAAGGTCAGCACGGCGGCCAGTCCATCGCTCGAAGGGAGTGACAGTACGAGGAAGAGGTCCATGTGGGATACGGTTCCAGACCCACGTCATGTAAGACATGGCTTCAAAGGCAAAAAGAGGAGACTGTCCGGAGGCAGAGAGCAAGGAACGAACACCGTCAGCAAGAGTGCGGTTCCAGCGTTCAGACACTCCATTTTGTTGGGGAGTGTAGGGAGCGGTGGACTCAAGCCGGACCCCGCGAGACGCAAGGAAGCGGGATGTGGGACCATAGAATTCACCACCACGGTCACTGCGGAAGACACGCAGGGAGCGCTGACATGCACGTTCGGCCTGAGGGAGCCAGTATTCAATGACGTCAGCAACATCACTTTTGTGCCGTAGAGCAAAGACCCAGCGGTAACGAGAGAAGTCGTGAGTGAGACACAGGACGTACCGACCAATGCCACCCAGGAAGTCCTGGGGTAAGGGGCCCATGACATCGACATGCACCAGGTCAAGAGGATGCGAGGTGGTGGACTCAGAGGTTGAGAAGGGAGAGCGGTGCATTTTGCCCGTGGCACAGTCAAGACAGGTGGACGTGCATGGAGGGGGAAACGTGGCAGGGTCAAGGCCATGTGCAGGCTGGAGGCGAAGAAGGCGCTGGATCGCGGCAGTGTGGATGTGGCAGAGGCGACGATGCAGGAGATCAGCATGGTTGGGAGACAGAGAGGGGGCAACATGCACAAATGCAGAGGCAGCGGAAGGTGAGGGCAGCGTGAGAGGGACACGGAACAAGCGATCACAGTGAATGCCACGCAGAACAACACGGCCAGAGGACCGGAGGGAGATGGATGCAAGACCGCGGCTGGACGAGAAGTCCATGCCCTGGTCGTCAAGGGTGGTCACTGAGAGAAGACTGACCTCGAGGTCAGGAACGTACAAGACGTCAGGGAGGTACACTGTGCCCCCGGGACCAACGAAACGGACGACACCAACACCTTGGACAGGGAGAAGCTGGCCTGAGCCAGTTCTGACAGAGCGGACAGACTGAACGGGTCCGAGGGAGACGAAGGAGGAACGACAGGACGTCATGTGATGGGTGGCCCCTGAATCAATGATCCAGAGGCCAGATGATGCACGAGTGGAGGGCAACACCAGACAGACAGCAACAGTGCCACGAAGGGAGGAAGATGTATGACCAAGGCGTGAGGGGTACGTGTGAGACTGCCACTCTTCAATCCAAGCACGGTCATCAGGCATGTCCCCTTGCACACCACTAGAGGGAGAGCCACGGAGGGTAACATCAGACGCACAGGACAAAGCAAGGGGTTGGCCACCCACACTCTCACCTCCCTGAGTGCGAAGATGAAGCAGCTCGGCCAGGCGGCGCTCAAGGGTGCGCTCCTCATCGCGGCGATCAGAGGAGCGCTCAGAGGAGCNAGGATGTCATGTGATGGGTGGCCCCTGAATCAATGATCCAGAGGCCAGACGATGCACGAGTGGAGGGCAACACCAGACAGACAGCAACAGTGCCACGAAGGGAGGAAGATGTATGACCGAGGCGTGAGGGGTACGTGTGAGATTGCCACTCTTCAATCCAAGCACGATCATCAGGCATTTCCCCTTGCACACCACCAGAGGGAGAGCCACGGAGGGTAACATCAGACGCACAGGACAAAGCAAGGGGTTGGCCACCCACACTCTCACCTCCCTGAGTGCGAAGATGAAGCAGCTCGGCCAGGCGGCGCTCAAGGGTGCGCTCCTCATCGCGGCGATAAGAGGAGCGCTCAGAGGAGCGATCGGAGGAGCGGTCAGAGTAGTGGCCGTCATCACGAGCCCAGGGAGGGACAGAGTAGTGGGAGGACGGGGGTCCGTAGTAGGGCCCAGATGGTGGTGGCACTCAGCCCAAGGGACTGGATGCGGCCGGTGTCTGTTGAAGAGGGGCAAGTGTGGTACTGAGGGCTGAGGCAGATGGGGATGAGGAGGAGGATGAGACAATCACTGCGGCAGCAGCGGAGGAGGATGTGACTCTAGTGCGCGCCCAGTGGGCACGCATAGAAGATGCAAGGCGCACATCGTCACGTGGGGCAGGACACTTGGGCGCAGAGTGCCCAGTAGCACCACAGTTCCAGCAAGTGACATCGGCTGCAGGTGAGGAAGAGTTCTTGCCCCCCCGTCCACCCCCACGCCCTCGGCCTCCACGACCGCCGCCGCGGCCGGAGCCAGAGCTACCACCCCCGTTGCGTGAGGCACCCTGGGTGGAGTGCACAGAAGCCTGAGAGGAGGAGGCAGCAGAAGAGACTGCAGTGGAGGAAGGGGGTGAGGATGTAGTGACTGCTGCTATGGCGGCGCGATGCATGCGTTTGTTTTGGAGGGAGTTCCACCAGTTAATGAGACGTGCAACAGTGAAGTCAAACAAGGGGCCAATGCCCGGTGGGGCATCGGTAGGGACAGGCAAAGAAGCAAGACGCTCTAGCTCGGCCTGGGAAACATGAAGGTAGAGATCAGACAGCTCAGGGATGAGGCCAGCGATAATAGAAAGGCAGGCAGAGAGAGGACCTGGGGCAGCTTTCCCAAGGTCCCTCAGCAGGCGCAAACTGCGCGCCCAGTACTCATCTGCGGTCTCATCCGCCCGCATCTGCAGGGTGTTGAACTGCACGGTGAGAGCACTCTGAGCAGCGTGTCCAATGATGGTGTTTCGACGACGAATGAGTGCATAAGCACCCACCGGATCAGCAATGGTACCTCGGATGGGATCGGCGTTGTACGTACCGATATCATCCAGGAGGTTCTCGGGACCGGCGTTGATGAGTGCCCTTACAGCACGGGCCGCCTCCGCTGGCCGGGGGACAAACAGCGGCTTCGCGGGCAAGTAGTACTCCCACAGCAGTTCACCCTGAGCCCACGCGCTGAAGCGTGTCTTCCAGGAAGTGAAGGTGAGCTTTGAGGTGAAGTGAGGCGGCGGTGTTTCAAAGTCCTTTTGGCGTGCTGGTGGAGCAGCACCAGTAGAGACTGCTCCAGTGGAGGGAGAGGAAGAGGAGGAGTTGGCTGCCCCACCCCCTGGTGGGGCTGACGAACTTGTAGACCTTGACTTGTCAGCAGGAATGGATGCAGCAAAGGCTGGGATAGAGCGGAGACGCTCGAACACTAGGGCTGCTACTGAGGCGGCCAGTTCCTGCTGCGCGTCGCGTTCACGATCAAGTTCATCTTGCGCCTTTCTGCGCTCAGCTTGGGCCTCACTAAGGGCGGCCTGAAGGGCCTCTAGCTTATCTTCCTGTCCTGGCATGATGGGAGAGCTAGGGGATCAGGAGAGAGGAGAGAACTTTGACAAGAGAGGAGAGGAAGTGAGATGAGAGAAAAGTCAGGGTGAGAGAGAATCTCACCGATCTAGTGACGTGGCAGTAGAACGAAGAGGGGAGCCACCACGGCTGTTGCTGAGGAGAAGAGCACTGCCACCCACCCTGCGACCGCCACGGTAAGGCATAGGAGGCCGGTGACCGTAGCTCCGGCCACTGCTGCAGCCGCTGAAGCAACGAGAACGCCGGTGGTGACGTGTGGAGTGAGGTCCCGTGGAGCACCTGTGGGAGTCAGAACGGCAGATGCAGTGGAGGCGCGGATGGAGCCAACAGCGGCTGCAGTAGCGTCAGCTGCAGATGAGGCTACGGTTGCGATAGAAGCTGCTGCTGCAGTGACCTGAGTGGCAATGTTTGCCGTCGCTGCTGCGAGCAGTGTGAGAGAGGCTGCAGCGTGGGCGTATGCGTCTGCTGCACGCCCCACGGCCGTCTGAGTGGGGGCCCTGCAAGCACGGGCAGTGGCAGCAAAGGTTGCAGCCGCCCCTGTTGCTGCGTCAAGCACGGCTCCAGCCAAGCCGATGGAGTCTGTATGCACCGGAAGCACGGGGATGACGCCTGGGACCTCTGGGGCTGGAGACGGCTCAGCAGAGGTAGCGGTAGCGGGATATGGACCGGCAATAGTGTTGGCGGTAGACGCAAATGTGAAAGGTGGGGTGCCGGCTGTGGGTTGCATTGTTGGACGGCGAGGAGGGGACGGCGGTAGATCGTCCGCTGTGTAAACCTGGCGGTTGATTTCCTCCTCACGCTCAGCAGCTTCCCTCTCTAAATCTCCTCGCCAGTAATCTGAGTCGAGCATGCGAAACCAGAGGGGTGTGTCATAGTCTGGTGGTGACGGGGGGTCGTAGTCCCTTGGGTCCTCCCACCCGTCGTCGGCGTGGCGTGCAGCAGTCCGAGGGGAGTCAAGCTCCTCGTCGGGGGGTCCGTCGAGCGGCGGTGAATCCAGGATGGCGACTGTGGAGATGAAAGGGATGTGCAGAGGCACGGTTGTGTGCTGAGATGCACGGTGATGCACAGAGAGCCGCGAGGGTGCGCGGGGTTGCCCGTAGAGCTTGGAGATGCGGAAGTGCCGTCTCGGAAGGCCGAGCACAGCTGCGGGCAACAACGGAGAGAGGAGAGATGGCTGAGAGAGCAGCCCAGAGAACAACTGAGGGTGGGTAGCACACGAGAGCAGTTGGGGGCGACGGAGAGTCGCGAAGAGCCCGAGAGTGGTGAGAGGGGCACCCGAGGGTATCGGGGAACCCGAGGGCCGCCGCGTGCAGCCGAGAGGGGCTACTGAGAACGGAGAGCGGCTGGGGGCAGCTGCAAGAGAGGTCAGGGACCAGGAGCAGGCAGGCAGCTCAGGGCAGCGCAGGCCACGAAGAACGAGCTGGCGGGCGAGACAGCACCCGATGATTTTGAAGAGTCGAGAGCAGCTGAGAGGGGCAGCGCGAACAGCTGCAACGGGCTGCCAAGGAATGAGGGGCAGTAGCGTTTAACTGTGCTGCTGCTCCAGGCCGAAGAGACGGCCGGCGGCGAAGAATGGTCGCTACAGAGATAAACGGGCCATGAGAGGTGTGGGCCGCGAAAGATTAAAGACCAGGATTGACGAGCAGTGTGGTAGGATCCTCACTGCTCTGATACCAGTAGTTGCTAGGAAGTTGCTTGGTTAGACCACATGTGGTGGGATGGGTGAGAGCAACAAGGTACGATGCACGGTACACGCCATGGATGCGGCAACTTGCCTTAGAATTTTGCAGTCAACCAAGACAAGAGTGAGAGGGAGGAGCGAGAGCGAGAACCGGTGAGCACTTGCTCACCACGAGCGTCGAGCTCGAGTGGGCAAGTGCCGCCACCCGGGGGTCGAGCCCGACCTCTCGGAATAACCGAGGGCGGCTACTCACCAACGTACGGTCAAGACTGGCGTGGTGGACCCCTAAGGATCAGCACCCGGGAAATATGCAGCTCCCCCATCACAAGGAGGGCAAGATAAAAAGATGCAGGGCACGGCAATGAGAGTGTACGGCCCTAGCATCTACCACATCACACAGAGAGTCGTAGAGAATCATGTAGATTCATGCAATGGTAGCATTGGCACTAGACAGAGCCCCTGGTCCAGCAACAGTTTGAGGGCGTTGGCGGCTCCAGCCATCTCCCCAGGGAGTACCATTGTCATTTAATCTGTACAGGAGTGTGTGGAGAATGTGTGAGGCAAGAGGGCATAGAGTTATGAGTGGCCAACGAACTTCAACAGTATGGCCAACAATTTGAGTATTGCGCATGTCAGGCATTAAGACAGGTTCTCAAGTTTGTTGTTGCCATGATTTCAGCACATTCTGATCTCCATGCATGTCTACATTGGACATTGATCTCTGGAGTATATTGCTATGATAATTGAGACTGTGGCTGGTACGGCAATGGCAAGTCTGTCTGTCGATCATTTGTGGAGAGAGACATCCAAAGCTTGTCAACATGGGTTTCCAAGTGCAGGCTCTCTCATACTGTAACCACTGACCTCAACACTAAGACAACTCTACAAGAGAGCGAAACATGGTTGCAATACGTGGGAAACTCTTTCTCATAGGCAACAACCCTTTCAAGCATGCTAGGCTTTCCCTCCCCTGCTATAGCCTCTTCCAATTGTTGGTGTGTCAGTCATAGTGATCTTTGGACTTGTCGCCACGGCTTGCCGATGTGCCGGGACACTTGACGACTCCTTTGACAGCATCAACACCAACTGGCGCGCCCTCAAGTGCTCTTGAGAGTTTTCTTGGTGACCACCTCCCGAGGTCCGTTTTCTCAGTGGTGCTATCCTTGCGCGTTCATGATCTAGCTGCTCGCCCAACCCAGTTGTTATCCGTGTAGCCTTCGGCGACCACGGATGGCTGGTGGCGGAACGTCAATCCACGACGTGGGGTGGAGACAACGTATCGCACCACGTGAATCTCTGCATCTAGGTGGAGCTGATGCGGGGACTGTGAGATTTGAGCCAGTAGGTTCACGGCAAAGACAATGTCAAATAGTGGACAGTAGACAGTTGACAGTTGACTGCGGTGAAGAAAAGAGCTGGGTTGCAGCATTGCGCATCAAGCCACCCTTCAAGAGGGTGTGACTAATCTCCGTGTTCCAGCACCTGGACGATTGTCTGAGCCCATAGAGGGCCTTCCGTAGTCGCCAGACATGAGTGGACATTGCCTTTGCGATGAACCTACTAGCTCAATTCTCTCAGTTCCCGCATCAGCTGCACCGACAGCAACGATTCGCATGGTGCAATACGCTGTCTCCACCACACGTCGTGGATTTGTAGGCAGCGGCAGAATGCCGACATGTCCTCACTACTGCGCTAACTCAACTCTCACAGCAATCACAGCCATGGTGGAGCAAGAGGTTGGTAAAAAACGTGCTTAGTTGAGTAGCGAGAGAGAGTAACGAGAGTCAGGAGCAGGGCTGATGCCGGTATTACCGGTACCACGGTATACCGTGTTTTTGTACTGCGGTATTGTAGTACCGCGGTACGGTATTATTTTTTGCGGTACCGGTATGGTATCGGTACTGACCTGGCAGGGTACCCCTCTTCTGTACCGCGGTATCATACCGCGGTACAGTAACGCGATAATGAGAATGTGAAAGTTTTTTTTTGACAAGTAACGGTAACGCGCTACAACTAAGTCAATGTGGTACTGCGGGTGAGTGTGCATTCGAACGCTCACAATGGACAGGAAATCGACGTGCAAATCTACGTGCGAAGCGAGCCGCAATATACGACTTCGCCCTCGACATTCAAAATTTCAAAATTCAAAAAGCGAAGTCCTATGGACAGACCAAGCACATGAACGTTTGACCAAAATATGACACTAAGAAAATACGAGGGCTTTTGGACAAACACGTCCAAAATTCCAAGGCTGAAAGTTGTAGTCGAATTCAATTGTCCTGTTATTGAGCTCTAAAAAACAAGAGAATAAAAGAGACTACGGTATTCAACTAGAGTATCTCTTCATAAATTTGCCCTCCTCCCCTTCCCTCATTTCTTGTCCCCTAACTTCGACTCCATCTAAACATCTCCATATCACAAGTGAATAACATGTAGAGCACAAATGCTCCGGTGCCCATCGTTTTGCCAGATAAAGCATTGGTTTCCATAGTTGAAAAGGAACTGACGGCGGTGTCCAAAGTCGAAAACGAAAAGACACCGCTGTCCATAGTTGAAAACGACATGACAGCGGTGCCCATGTTTTTCGTCGTGCGAGCGAAAACGGAAAAAAATGACAACCGTACCCACGCCCTCGAAGTCGAAATTCGCCGACTTCGAGGGCGAAGTGGACGACGCTGACACAGGCATCGCCGATGTCAGACGTCACCCTGCCGCGAGTTTTGGAAATCGCAAGTGCGAACTCCAAAACTCGCGACAGGGTGCGCCACATCTCGCNGGCGGTGTCCAAAGTCGAAAACGAAAAGACACCGCTGTCCATAGTCGAAAACGACATGACAGCGGTGCCCATGTTTTTCGTCGTGCGAGCGAAAAAGGAAAAAAATGACAACTGTACCCACGCCCTCGAAGTCGAACTTCGCCGACTTCGAGGGCGAAGTGGGCGACGCTGACACTGGCATCGCCGATGTCAGACGTCACCCTGCCGCGAGTTTTGGAAATCGCAAGTGCGAACTCCAAAACTCGCGACAGGGTGCGCCACATCTCGCAAACCCACACGAATAACCGACAAACCCCCTAGTTACACTGGGGGGTTAGGGTTTTATTTTTTACTTGCCCGGGCATCTGCCGGGTCCCGCAGTAGCGGGGCCTGGCAGATTCCCTTTCGTTTATCACACGTGCGCCACATCTCGCAACCCCCCCCAGTAACATACAAACCCCCTAGTAAAACTGCAGGGTTAGGGTTTTATTTTTTTACTTGCCCGGGCATCTGCCGGGTCCCGCGATAGCGGGGCCCGGAAGATTCCCTTTCTGTTATCACACGTGCGCCGCATATCGCAAACCCCCCCCCCCAAACGGACAAACCCCCAAGTTACACTCGGGGGTTTGGATATTATTTTTCTTCGCGCAGAAAGGGCATGTGCCGGGCCCCGCTACCGCGGGGCCCGGCAGATGCCCATCGTGCGCCGCATCCTACAAACCCCCCAAACCTATGACAAACCCCTGCGTTTGTCCTAGGTTGGTGGGGTTGGGCAGGGTCATCGCGAGCTCGCAGGGAGGATTCGCCGCGAAACTCCTCCTGCGAGCTCGCGACGACCGGCGAAGCTCAAAGTAAAAAAACATGTCGAATATGATATATACATGAAATATATAACAACCGTGCCTGTTTTCACTCGCGCGACAAAAACCATGGGCACCGTTGATATTTGTTTTCCGACTACGGGCACCGCATGCTTCTTGCTTTCGACTTTGGGCACCGCATGCTTCTCAGTTTTGTCTATGGACACCGCTGCTTTATCTAGCGAAACAATGGGTATATTACTGCTCATTCCTATCATGTAAAGGTGTATGCTTTCTTTGTGAGTATATAAACTTGAGTTCCAAGTTCATGAAATCTACTACTTATCTCATTTTTTAAGCTTAGAATTCATTTTTGGTGTTAGAAAAATATTAGGGCATTCACTACCGTGGTACACATTTTAGTACCGTGGTACAATGTGTGTGTTATACATTGGTATACCGTGTACCACGGTAATTGTATAATACCACGGTATTTTACCAATACCGTCGGTAACGCGGTGCCGGTACTGGTATCGGTAATGAGCTGCCACAAAATCATGAAACCGCGGTAATTGTACCGCGGTAGTGTGGTAACGCGGTACTCGAGTACCGCGGTACTAAGTACAGCGGTATTGCAGCCCTGGTCAGGAGACAATGATCTCTTAGCCGCGGTTTGTTGGTTTTCGTGCATCTCTCATTGTACTCTGTTGTGTCCTCCCGGAATGTGTACATCGGCGTGCAGATGGCTGACGGCGAGACTCGACGCTACTGGAGTGTCACTCGGTGGAGACGACGCGTGCTGAGGCCCATTCATCATTCGCTGGAGCCTCCTCCCTCCGGCGATGCGCTCAGCTCCATCAAGCAGGCCTCCTCGGCGGTCGGGCCACCGGCGGTCACTGCCACTGCAGATGCTGTCTGCATGCACCCAGCGCTGTGTCTGGTTGTCGCATTGCGTCTGCAGCATCATGCGGTGCCTAGGGTCCATGTCTCCTGCTGTATGGTCCTGTTTGGCATCGCTGACTGTCATAGGCACTGCCTGGGTTCGGGCAGCCATAACTCTTTGCTGCTATTTTTCTAGCTCATTCTCACCGCACGACTGCGTTCCCAGCGTCGGTATTATGGTATGGTCCAGGTTTCAGGAAAAACGGACGACGCCCGGGTTTTTGGCTGTCGGGCGTCTGGCAGGGCTCACCGAGAAAACCCTGCCTGCCAGAAAAATAGGTCTAGGACTATTTTCTGATTGGCTGGTTAGCTGAGCAACAAGTTCTACACTAGTGGGGGGAGCTAGAACTTTGAGGGGTCTCCCATTGTTGCTCATTCTTCATTCCTAATCAGTCACTTTCAGTTTTCAGCTGCTTTCTGGCGCTAACACTGGCGTGCGTGTTTCTGAGTAACAAACCCAGAGCTTCCAGACTTAGACTCTAGAGCAACAGACTAAGGGGGCAACAGACTTAAGCAACGAGCGTGGAAGCCCGCATGCTGCATCAACAATGCATGCTGCCCTAACCTGCTGCCTAGATTTCCAGCTTGGTACCAGAGCCAGAACGTAGCAGCAGCAGTAGAAGACTGGCGTACAAGTGTCAGACAATGCCGACAGACCCCCATACGCGCCAGTGCAGGGGAAATGCTGCCGGATTTTTTCCGGCAGCATTGACCCGCCTGGTGGCGGCGTCAGATTTTTTCCCATGGCAACTGGGCCAGGGGAAATGCTGCCGAAATTTTTCGGCAGCACTGACCCCAACGCGTGATGCGAGGAGGTGAGCGACAGGCCGCGTCCAACACCTGCGGGCGACGACGCACGCTGGAACGTCACCCAGGTGAATTGACTGGCACCAGCATGCAGCAGCAGTAGTCTCTAGCAGTAGCAGCCACAGGCAGGGACAACGAGCAGTGGTAGCAGCAGCCAACAGTAGCTGCGTGCAGCAGCAGCAACAGGCAGAAGCAGTAGCTCGCAGCAGCCCGCAGCAGCATCAACCTGCAGCAGCAGCAGCCCGCAGGAGAAGCACACAATAGCAGTAGCCCGCAGCAGCAGGGAGCAACAACGACAACAAGCAGCAGTTGCAGCAGCGTGCTGCAGCACTAGCAGGCTACAATAGCCGCAGCAAGAAGCTGCAGCAGTAGCCAGCCGCAGCAGTAGCTGCAGCGAGCAGCTGCCAGCAGCGGCTGCTACTGCTCGCTGCCCATAGCAAGCGAGCAGCGAGCAACAGCCCGCTGCCAGCGAGCAGCAGCTCGCTGCCTGCGAGCAGTAGCCCATTGCTCGCAGCTAACAGCGGGCAGCTGCTCGCTGTGACAGACGAGAGAAGAAGTGAAAAAAACGCAAGAGAAAAAAATCCCCCACCCCACCAGCTTCGTTGCCGTTGCTACAGCAGCTGCCTTTGCTGTTGTAATAGCCATTGCAGCCGCAGCAGCAGCAGTTTCTGCTGCAACTACAGCCGCAGCAGCAGCAGTAGCAGCAGCAGCCGCAGCAGTAGCAGCGGCAGCAGCTGCAACAACAACAGTAGTAGCAACTGGAGCAGCAGCAGCAACAGCACCAACTGTAGCAGCAGCAGTAGCAGCACCAACAGCAGCAGCAGCAACAACAGCAATAGTAGCTGTAGTAGCAGCAGCAACAGCAGCTGCTGCAGCTTCAGCAGTAGCAGCAGCAGCTACAAGAGCGGCCCCAACTACCGCCACTGCTCACGTTAGCATCCCGCTGCTGACGTCACTGCTGACGTCATCAACTCACAAAAAAACCAAAAAAAGGGGGCAAGGGAAGGGGGAAGTAAACCTAAGGGTGGGCAGGAAGTCCACCGCCTTCAACAGACGTCTCTACTGACGTCAGTACCACAAGAAAAACAAAACAACACAAAAGGGCATCACACCATGGCTGGTAGTCCCACTGAGGAGGGGTCCTCCTCTGTTGGGAGGATCCCCACCCCCCCTTTCTTGTAGTGGCTGCAACAGCAGCAGCAGCAGCAGGAGCAGCAGCGACAGCAGCAGCAGTAGCAGCAGCAGCAGCACCAGCAGCAGCAGCCGGAGCAAGAGGAGAAGCAGGAGCAGTAGCAACAGCAGGAGAAGCAGCAGCAGCAGCAGCAACAAGAGGAGTAGTAGCGGCAACAGCCCTCTGGCGTTGTTGGCAACAACCCTGACCCCCTCACTGCTCTTCAGCAACAGCTCGCCGCCTTGACGCAGCAGCTTGCGGCACTGTAGCCGTTGGTCTCTCAGTGTGCCCCCAGTGTGCCGCCACCCCTCCAGGGCACGCCAGCCCAGCTGTGTCTGCTGCCACGCACTATGGCACATCAGCAGACTTAGCGCCAGCGGCAGGCAGTGACCTCCGTCCTTGGCCCCACTCTGGGTGCCGGCCGCAGGCAAAAGGACTTTGAGATGCCGCCGCCGCCGCTTTAGGCTGGCGAGAAGTTCTGGAGCTAGGAGCTCAACTTCTGGATCTGGACGCAGGGTGAGGGCCTGTG
Source organism: Penium margaritaceum (assembly GCA_023375785.1). Taxonomy (NCBI): domain Eukaryota; kingdom Viridiplantae; phylum Streptophyta; class Zygnematophyceae; order Desmidiales; family Peniaceae; genus Penium; species Penium margaritaceum. The sequence continues at coordinate 65,510 of SZWC01005011.1, read as the reverse complement.
GGCATACTACAACCTGCCGTATGATGCCACCCTGGTCGACAAGTTGTATGACGCTGGTCGTGCCGTCCGGGCTCTAGTCCCTGTCGCCCCTCCGGCTTCCCGCCTCGCCCTCGAGCCCTTGTTAGGCGACTTCACCCCAGACCCTGCAGCCGCGTGGCACGTCCTCACTCGTCCCCATCGCCTGTCAAGCGAGGCTGAGACCAGAAACCTGTTGCGGGAGTTAAACTCCCTGCACATGGGCGAGACCGAGACGGTCACCTCCTACTGGCAGTGGGCGGAGGAAATCCTTCGTCGCCTTGGGACCGCTGCCCCACCCCCTCTGGCCGCGCTCCTCACCATCAAGCGCGGTGCCACCGACGCGTACGCGGACGTCTTCGTCCACTACCCTCACGACGTCCTCTCCACCATAACGGCCCAGGGCACCCTCATGCCCTGGGCATACGAGCTCTTCCTCCGGATTGAGAAAGCTCGTCTGGAGTCCCGACTCCAGCGCACGGAGGCCGTCGCCTCCCCTGCCGTCGCCTCCCATGCCATCGCCTCCGTGGCCGTTGCCTCCTCTGCCGCAGCTACCTCATCATCGTCTTGGAAGACGACGACCGGGTGTAGCGGTGGCGGCTCGGTCTGCCACAACTGTGGCCAGCCCGGGCACGGGTGGTACACGTGCCCTCTACCGACGGATGAGGCGCGCGTCATCGCCACCATGCATCGCAAGCGCGAGCGCCGTCTTGCCTCTACCGTCGTAGCTGTCGCCGGCTCTGACACCTCAGCCTCGTCCAGCAGCTCCACCACTCTGGTTGCTTCTCCAGTCCTGACGACATCAGCACCGCAGCCGTCAGTGCCGGCACAGTCATCCTTCTACCTGGGCTCCAGCGCTGTCACCCCGCACTCCGTCTACACTCCTGGGCCGTCCTCCCGTGAGTGCCAGCTGGAGCAGTTCATCGCGCTCCAGCTCGGCCTGCCTCGCCCTCCTCCCCAGGGAAGTGCGATTTGCATCACTTCCTGCTCTCCTGTCCAGTCTTGCATGACTGAGACTGAGCTGCGGTCGTACCCCGTTTCCTCTTCTGTCTCTTCGTCTCTCATGGTCTCCGCTACCCCTTCCCATGACGACATTGCTTGGCTTGACGATTGGTAGTCTTGGTTCGCATCTCCTTCTACCGCGTCCGCGTCCCTTGCTTGCTGCCATGTGACCATTGTGCCATGTGCCATGTGACCATGAGCGATCTAGCGACCCCGGACCAGGACCCTGCTGAGACCTGGATCATCGACTCCGGGGCCACACATCACATGACGGCCTCTCGTGAGGCCTTTAGTATGCTCGGTCCTATAGGAAATGTTACAGGCTCTGGCCAGGTGTTGCCTGTCCGTGGTGTTGGTGTCGTACGTTTCCGTGGTCCCTCCGGTGACGTCTTTCTGACGGATGTCCTCTTCGTCCCTGGTCTTGAGCTCAGCCTTCTGTCCGTGACTACCCTTGACCGCATGAGCATGGACGTTGTGCACTTGCGTGGTGTTGGTACTGTGTCATTGCGTCCGTCTAGTCTTGTTGTACTGCACGCCACCGCCCGTGGCAACCTGTTGCATGTACCTCGCCTCTCCTCCTCTCCTTCCGTCTCCTCCCCGTCAGCCGCCACAGGTCATGTGTTTGTCACCCGTATGCTTTCTCCTCAGTACACTCGCCCCTTGTACCGCCGCCTCTGCCACGTCCACTTTGCCACCGTAGACAGCATGCTCCGCACCCAGCCGGTCAAGGGCCTTGACCCGGAGACTTTCCCCCTCTCGTGCCCCACTGAGTGCTTTGACTGCGCTCAGGGGAAGATGAACCGGTCCACGTATCCCTTGTCTTCCTCCCGTGCATCCGCCCCTCTCGACCTTGTCCATTTGGATGTCATGGGTCCTCTCCCCACCGAGTCCGTCGGCGAGCATGGTCGCTATGTCCTCACCCTCACTGACGACTATTCTCGCTACCGTTGGGTCTTCTGCCTTCGGCAGAATAGCGATATCGCCCACGCCATCCAGGACTGGCTTGTCCTTGCGGAGCGCAAGTGTGGCCGCTCTCTCCGCCGTTTTTGCTCCGATCACGGTGGTCAGTACATGGGTGAGGCCACGACCTTTCTAGCCTCCTGCGGAATTCGCCATGAGACGTCCGCGCCTTACACGCCCGCCCACAACGGTGTCTCCGAATGGTGGAACCGTACCATGGCCGATGCCGTCCGCACCATGCGGGTCGAGTCTGGTCTCTCCGATGGCTTCTATTTTGAAGCCATGGCCTACATGACCTGGGTCTGGAACCGGATTCCCCACGGTCCCCATTCCCGCCAGTCCACACCGTACCAACATTGGTGTGGTCAGCGAGCTGACCTCCGCCCGGCTCGCGTCTGGGGTTGCGTGGCCATTGTGTGGCTACCCGCCCCGTAGCAGGGCGGCAAGCTCGCCCCCTGCGGACGTCCCTGCACCTTCCTCGGTGTCTCTCATCAGTCCAAGGCCTGGCGTTCCTGGGATCCCTCCCGGCACTGCATCGTTGAGTCCCGGGATGCCCTCTTCTTCAAGGACCTGTTTCCTCGTGACCTCATTCGCTCCGGCTTGTCCGTGTCTATCCTGTCGCGTGGAGGAGTGGTGAGTCCGTCCTCCGTCCTGCCGCTTTTGGGTGACACATCCCTCAGTCCCTCTGAGCCGGCAACCCCAGTCGCGGCCGCTGGTCCGTCCGAGCCGGCAGCCCCAGTCGCATATACTGGTACCTTCGGGCCCGCAGTCCCAGTCGTGTCCGCTGGTCCCTCCGCGCCGGCACCCCCTGTCGCGTCCGCTGGTCCCTCCAAGCCAGCAGCCCCAGTTGCATCCGCTGGTCCCTCCGGGCCGGCACCCCCTGTTGCTTCCGCTGGTCCCTCTGGGCCAGCAGCCCGAGTCGCGTCCGCTGGTCCCTCCGGGCCGGCACCCCCAGTTGCGTCCGTTGGTCCCTCCAGGCCAGCAGCCCCAGTCGCGTCCGCTGATCCCTCCGGGCCGGCAGCCCCAATCGCGTCCGCTGGTCCCTCCGGGCCGGCAGCCCCAGTCGCGTCCGCTGGTCCCTCCAGGCCAGCAGCCCTGTCGCGTCCGCTGTTCCCTCTGGGCCAACAACCCCAATCACGTCCGCTGGTCCCTTCGGGCCGACAGCCCCAGTTGCATGCGCTGGTCCCTCCGGACCGGCAACCCTAGTTGCGTCCGCTGGCCCCTCCGGGCCAGCAGCCCCGATTACATCCGTGGGCCCCTTCGGGCCAGCAACTCCGTCCGCCTCCATTGGTCCGGCGGACTCAGTGACATCGCTGCCCTGCCATGCTACACGCGTGGCCCATGAGGCAGCCTCCGACCCAGACCGTCGGTGAGAGCACAGACCGTCGCACCGCGCTCCGTGGTGCCTCGAACCCCCGTGGCTCCATGTGTCTCCTCCACTGCCACGGTCGTGAGTGGGGATCTTGGCACCAAGGCCCTCGGCTTGACCACCTTGGCCATTATTGCAGACCTTCACCCGGGCTCCGCACTAGGCTACGCCGTGGCTGTACTCGCGCGCATCTCACCTGGGGCTCGAGATGCACACGCTCTCTCATTCCGCTCCACAGCATGCCTGGAGGACCTAGACACCCTGCGTGAGGCACGAGCCTCTCCTGAGGCCGTACACTGGGACGCTTCTTGCGCCGATGAGTTCGCCGTTATCCGACAGCACCACGTGTACGACCTCTTCGACCTTCCTCCAGGACGGAAGGCCATCGGCGCCAAGTGGGTCTTTCGGCACAAGTGGAAGCCCGACGTGTCCTTGGACATGTACAAGGCCCGCCTTACAGCCAAGGGGTTTGCCCAGATTCCTGGGGTCAATTACGACCAGATCTTTGTCCCAGTTGGCCGGTTCTCCACTAGCTGGGCACTTTGCAGCCTGGTCATCCAGCATGGGTGGGAGCTATATCAAATGGATGTAAGCAACTCTTTTCTCCATGGTTCACTGGAGGGTGAGGAGCTCTACGTGGTGCAGCCCCCAGGTTTTCGACGATGGCGCTGGGAGAGTCTGGCGACTACGCAAGGCCCTCTATGGCCTGAAGCAGTCGCCTCGGTGCTAGAACCAAGAAATCAGGAGCACGCTCCTTCGTGGCGGGCTCCAACGCAGCACCGCTGACCCCGCATTGTTTTTCAGTCCGCGAGGCCATACTTTCACCGCTGTTCTGGTTTACGTTGACGATCTGCTCATTGCGTCGCCAGACACGGCTGCCATCCAGCGTGTCGAGGACCTGCTGCACGCTGCCTACCAGATGAAGGACCTCGGGTCTGCCAGAGTCTTCCTGGGCATGGAGCTCGAGCATGATCGCTCCCAGGGCGTCCTGCACATCCACCAGGCCGCTTATGTGTAGACACTGTCCACCCGCATTGCGGAGGACCTGCCACTCGTGCTGAGCGCATCCTCATCCATGTCACCCGATGGCCATGTGAAGCTGAGAGTCCTGAACCAGCCGTTGTGGGGGAGCTAGTTGACGTGACCACGTACCTGCGAGTCATCGGGTCACTGATGTTCCTGGCGACGACGACGCGCCGAGACATCGCGTTCGCTGTCAACCTCCTGGCCCAGTTCTCTCAGGAGCCGCGTCACCTCCACTACGAGGCCATGATCCAAGTACTGTACTATGTCGTCTTGACTCCTCGGCGAGGTCTCATGTTCCGCCTTCAGCCGTCTGTTGTCGCAGTGGGCTACACCGATAGTGATTGGGCCGACAGTCCGGACGATAAGAGTCGCACAGGCAGGATCTTTCTGATTGGAGGCACAGCTGTGTCCTGGCACAGTGGCAAGCAGGGATGCGTTGCACACAGCACTGCTGAGGCTGAGTATGTTGCTCTTGGCTCAGGTGCGTGTGAGAGTGTGTGGTTGCGTTGTCTGTTGTCCGAGTTGTGTCAGTCCGTCGCATCCATCACGTTGCACTGTGACAATGAGAGTGCCATGGCCATCGCCGATAATGACGGCGTGCATCACACACGTACAAAGTACATCAACATTGAGTATCACTATGTGCGTTCGTTGTTGCATGACGACAGCATCAGCATCGTGTGGGTTGAGACAGTACGGCAGTTGGCTGACTTCTTGACTAAGGCACTGAAGCACGACTCGTTCAGGAAGGCTGTGAGTTCAGTCGGCATGCGTCCGTGAGTGACTCTCTCTATCCCTGCTTGCGTCTCTGCTTGGCCTGGGGGAGCTTGGTCGTTGACCGTGTCTCTGCCCGCACATGTGCACTATGCCCGTGAGTCATGGAGGAGTGTTGGTTTTCGTGCATCTCTCATTGTACTATGTTGTGTCCTCCCGGCTTGTGTACATCGGCGTGCAGATGACTGACGGTGAGACTCAACGCTGCTGGAGTGTCGCTCGGTGGAGCCGACGTGCGCTGAGGCCCACTCATCATTCGCTGGATCCTCCTCCCTTTGGCGATGCGCTCAGCTCCATCAAGCAGGCCTCCTCAGCGGTCGGGCCGCCGGCGGTCACTGCCACTACAGATGCTGTCTGCATGCGCCTAACGCTTTGTCTGGTTGTGGCATTGCGTCTGCAACATCATGCGGTGCCTAGGGTCCATGTCTCCTGCTGTATGGCCCTGTTTGGCATCGCTGACTGTCATAGGCACTTCCTGGGTTCGGGCAGCCATAACTCTTTGGTGCTATTTTTCTAGCGGATTCTGACTGCACGACTGCGTTTGGAGCTTCGGTATTATGGTATGGTCCAGTTTTCAGGCAACACGGACGACGCCCGGGTTCTGGGCTGTCGGGCGTCTAGCAGGGCTCACCGAGAAAACCCTGCCTGCCAGAAAATAGGTCTAGGACTATTTTCTGATTGGCTGGTTAGCTGAGTAACAAGTTCGAAACTAGTGGAGGGGAGCTAGAACTTGGAGGGGTCTCCCATTGTTGCTCATTCTTCATTCCTAATCAGTCACTTTCAGTTTTCAGCTGCTTTCTGGCGCTAACACTGGCGCGCGCGTTTCTGAGTAACAAACCTAGAGCTTCCGGACTTAGACTCTAAAGCAGCAG
>SZWC01005011.1:0-47263 GCA_023375785.1 Penium margaritaceum | reverse complement strand
AGAGAGAGAGAGAGAGAGAGAGAGAGAGAGAGAGAGAGAGAGAGATTGACTCAAATGTTTTCCACTGGAGAGGGCAAAACTCAGGACGGGCTCTCGAGCGTACGTGGAAGTCCACATGGTTCATAGTGCATTTTGAAACCATTGATACACGAGTGTAATTGCGAGAATTCGTGGAGGTGTCCTAACTGAAAGCACACTAGTGTTTATTCTTGGCAAAGTTGCGCATGTTTGGTCGTACACCACCTCGTACGATCAACACGTGCACTTTCTTGCGGCGAGGGGGGAGGGGGATGCGGAGAGACAGAGCTGGAAGAATGAGTAAAATAAAAAACAGGCCATTCCTATCTTAGGAACCTCGATCAGCATATTCACAACGTCAGGTCACATAAGGTCACTTGATAAATACACTCGTGCCCATTTGTCCTGGTATGGGACAAACCTAGGTCATCATCTCTACCACTTGTTCAAGCCTAGAAAACTCGGAATGTATTTTTAAAATGCATGTCCAACAACAGTTAACTACCAGACAAAAATTCCTATTAGAGTGATTTAAACGGCTTATATTCTTTTTTCTTTATCCATTTTGACTTGCTTATAACTTTTTAGACTATATGCCAGTCAAAAGACCATTTTGTAAGATGTTACTTTCATTCTGAAGGTCATTCATTCCGGAAAAATCTCATTCAAATTGATGTTTTTTTTGTACATGTTCATTTTTAACTAAAGCAAAATCTATTTGAATTCTAAGACAAGACATTAGTCATTCATGCTAGAGTGCAAATGTCAATTTAAAGAAAGATGTAATGTTTCCGTCTAAGAAACATATACACTTGTGTACACCTTCTGCTACACCACACTCAATGCTACACACACCTCTTCATACACTTCCCACATACACTTTCACCCCCACCCCCTCGCCTCCAACCTTCCACACACATTTTATTAAGACAAAAAAACGTTGCACACCAGTGCACATTTTGATGTGCAACCAACTCATCAAAAAGTACACCGCCACATTCAATACCCACTTGCAGTTGGAGCCCCGTGCCTCCCCCTCCACCTACCTCTAGCCTAACCCATGGCACATCATACACAAGTGTCCCATTCCATCCACAACACACTCTTTATTTTTACACCTCCTCATACACTCTCCACATACACTTTCACCTTACCCCCTCCCCCATCCCACCTTCTACACTGTTCTTGCTTAAACCATGCAACATCATACACTTCTTTCCATTTTTGTACAACTGACACATCTAAACGTGCACCTCCACATCCACTCCCAAAATGCACTTACAACCCACCCCCTCCCACCTTGCCAAGACTTTACTATACACTTGTGTCCAATTTCACATGCACCACACTCATACAGTCATACAAATTCACATTCACTCCCCACATGCACTTTCACCCAACACCCTCCCTCTCCCTACCCCCGCTTCAAGCCCAACCCACACAATTTCATACACTAGTGTAAACATACAACAACAAAATACCACAGTTATCATACACCTCCTTATGCACTCCCCACATACACTTTCACCTCCTCCCCCCCCCCCCCCCCCCCCCCCCCCCCACACCACACAACCTATCCACCCACCTCTACCTCAACCCACACAACATTCTTATATAGTGTGTGGCTTCCTAGAACCTTCATATTTCACCAGTTTCCTTTATACACACTTCTTCTAGTGTATGAAACTACTTTGATTAACTCTTCCTAGCTGACCACGAAGAGGCGGCTGGACTGTTGCAGTTTGGGTGGCCTATAAGGTGGCTAGGAGTGACCGTAAGTCGTCAACCTGCTGCTGAAGAGCGGCAACAGGGTCAGTCGGCAGCGTCGCACTAGCAGAGCCGGACTGTATGGAACTAGCGGTACCGGGTTCGGCCATGGTAGTGGGTGGCAGACGCTGCCACTAGTACTTTGTTTGTTATTGAGTGACAATAATAGTTAAACAAAATCAGTGACTACGTTTCTAGGCAATTCGTTTAAAGGAGAAAAACTGAAGAATTTTTGTTTATTTTTTTCCAGTCACACCCAGTCAGTTATTGGGTTCCCCCCTCGAGAAATGACTGATATGCCCAATTTTGTTTTTCTTGTTGGTGGCCGGCCGTCCGTCGAAGCTGCACGGAAGCCTACGCCGCTTCCGCGGCACCTGCTGCTGCCGCCGCTGCTGCTGCCACTACTGCTACTACTACCATTGCTGTCGCTACTGCTGCTGCTTCCGCCACGTGATGATGCTGCTGTCGGTGCTGCTGCGTGCTGCTGCTGCGATCGCAACGAGTTGCTGCTGTGGTTGTTGTTGCTGCTGCTGCTGCTGCTGCTGCTGTTGCGGCTGCTGCTGCTGCTGCTACTGCCGCTACTGCTACTGCGACTGTTGATACCGTGTTGCTACAACTGCTGCTGCACGCTGCTCCAGCTGCCACGCAGTTGCTGCACGGTGCTCAGCTGGCACGCGGCTGCTGCTTCTGCTGAAACTACTGTGCGGTTGCTGCTAAGGCTGCTGCTGCTACAACCTTGCATGGCAGGCACCGAGCGAGGAGGAGCGAGAGTCTGGATTTTTTTCCTATTTTTATTTTTCTTCTTGGATCTCCAGTCGCCGGGTCTAGCTGGGCTGAATCCACAGGTCCTTTCATGGCTGCACCCGGAAGTAAGTGTGCACCGGGTACAAAGAGGAGGAGGTAGAAAATCAAAGGGAAAGCAGCGGGAATACTTCCTTGCTGCTTGGCGGTGCCGTCGCCACGTGTGTCGGCTCCACCTTCGGCGTTGTGCCTCTTTTTGTTGACCGCATGACCCCCTACGCTACCACCGTTGTGGGATCAATGTTGCGAAAAACATCTCGGCGGCATTTTCCCTGCATCGGGACCGTTTTGAAGCCGCCACCAGGCAAGGCTAACTCTGCCAGGAATAACCCGGCAGAGTTTCCCCTGCACTGGCGCATATGGAGGTCCGCCAATGTTGACTGGCACCTGTACGCCGCTGCTGCTGCTCAGTCTGCTGCATCCGCTACGTTATGGCTCTCATACCAAAAAGGGAACATATCTAGTGTGCAGGTTGATGCAGCAGCGTTGTTGATGCAGCAGCGTTGTTGATGCAGCATGCGGGAATCCACACTCGTTGCTCGCAGCTGCCGCTAATGCAGAGTGACAGCGGTTCTGCTGCCCCCTTTGTCTGATGCACTAGATTCTAAGTCTAAGAGATCTGGTTTGTTACTAAGAAGTGTACGCGCTAGAGTTAGCGCCAGAACTGCAGCTGGAAGGAAGAAATGCCTGAATTGACAGCAATCATGAGGTTTGGTGAGAGACCCCTCCAACACTAACCTAGGCCCTCACCTCCATCAGGCTTGTTACTCAGTCTACCAATGTAGCGAACGGACGGGAAGCTTGGCCCACTGGGCCAAAACCGCGGTAGTTGAGGGTCTCCGACCCTCAACTCATCCCATCCGTCGCCCCACAGGCCAGGTCCAGTGCAAGCCACGTGGTACATTGGCGCTACATTTCTCCCACACAGGAATGGACCCGTCCTCAGTGTCCACAATGGGTGTTTAACCCCGGTGCTATGATACCAAATGTAGCAAACGGACGGGAAGCTTGGCCCACTGGGCCAGAACCGCGGTAGTTGAGGGTCTCCGACCCTCAACTCATCCCATTTGTTGCCCCACAGGCCAGCTCCAGTCCAAGCCACGTGGCACACTGGTGCTACAACCAACCAATAAGGAAAATGCATTATTTTCTGGCCTGTGGGGTTTTCTCGGTGAGCCCTGCAAGAGGACCGACAGCCCCAAACCTGAGCGTCGTCCGTTTTCCCTGAAATCTGGACCATACCAAAATGTGCATGGTACAAACGATATCGTGCACTCAGAATTAGCTAGAAAGGTCACACATGAGAGTTATGGCTGTCGGAACCTCTACAAACCCTATGCTACTCAGAGCAGCCGCCAATGACTGTCGGTGACATGAGTGATGGTGGCTGCTGCCGATGGAGCTGGACGCACATTGCTACCAAGTGGAAGACTCCACACAAGGAGAAGGAAGCCACACCGCTCACAATGATGCAACGTCCCCTCCATCGCTCAGCGCCCGGCATTGTCAACGTCCGCCGAGTCAATCGTCTGCATGAGCATGTACAGCAGCTGAGAGGTCACAACACACATCAGTGATAAAGTGCATTCCCAAATTACAACAAGTCATAGTGATCTTTGAACTTGTTGCCACGGCTCGCCGGTGTGTCGGGACACTTGACAACTACCTTGAAAGCATCAACACCAACTGGCGCGCCCTCACGTGCTCTTGAAAGTTTTCTTCGTGACCACCTCCCGAGGTCTGTTTTCTGAATAGTTCTATCCTTGCTCGTTCATGATCTAGCTATACATAGTTTTTGTTTCTGCATGTGGTTCTTTTTTCGGTTTATCATTCGGACAATCAAGGAGTCCGTGTGCTCTACGGGTGAGGGGATAGAGGAAGCCTCCTGAGTAGTATTCTTTATGAGGGCAAGCTGTATAGAACACAATGTGCCAGACGGTACTTTAAAAGTAAAGAGACGACAAAGATATGCTTTGAAACGTAGAAGTTAGAGTTATAATAAACAAAAAACTGTGTAGATATAGTCTCACCCACATGCGTGCAACTATGCACACAAGTACAATCAACCAGTGAGAAAATAGCCTAATCCGGCTGCAAGCTCCAAAGCAACAGTAGAGGAGAACCTGACAGACGTACTTGTTCCTCACTTGTCTGAATGACAAACCAAAATAAGCGCCAGGTGAAGAAATAGAAAATAGATTCAACTACATAATTAACGAGAAAGGATAGCGCCACTTTGGAGCTACATGACGCAGTGGTGGTGGCGTCTTAGGCCGCCTCCGCATCATCTGAAACTGCTGTCGTAGTAGCAGCTGCACCCGGCTCCTTTCATCGCAACAGGCACAACTATCTCAGCAGCACCAACAAAAACACCAGCAGCAATAGAAGTAATAATAGTAGCAACAGTAGCAGCAGTGATGGCCCCAGCCCCCTAGCTACATCGTCATGCAGCTATCGTAGCAACATGAGCATTAGGCGTCTTAGTAGTACCAGCTGCTGCAATAGCACCAGTAGTAGCAGCAGCCACACAAGCAGTGGTAGCTACAGTAGCAGCAAGTTTCTTTTGCTACAACTACATTAGCAGCAACAAATGCAGAAGTAGCAGCCACAGAAGCAGCAGCCTTAGTAACAGCAGTAGTGGACCTGCTGTCTTGAGGACCACCAGAGCTGCTACGAAGGCGTGCGGACATGACAGCTGTGCTCGCCATTGCCGCCCAAGATCCTCAGCCAGCGGAAAGCTGCTCTGTAGCTTCCTGCCCTCTTGAGCCCGCCTGTTGACGAGCTCGGGGGACAAGCACGTCAACCAATGAGCTCCTTGTTCGGCAGGCAATTTTGCTCAATGTCTCCCCCTCGTTTTTCATGAGCGAGGGTCAAGCGCACCCTCCCTACTAGAAAAAACAGGTGGGGAAGAGGAGGTGAGCCTTGTCATCCCCCTCAACCCCAGGTTAACCTAGGTGGTTGATCCTTTTCCGTTATTTCCATTTTATCTGTCTTTACCTTTCCTTTTTTATTTTTCTCTCATCCTTTCCTACACTTGGTGGAGACCCAGACATTTGGGGACTTGTCCCGTTGCATCAGAAGGCAGTGCATCCTCTTTTCACCGTCAATTTTCTTTGGTCAAGACCCTCACACGTGGGAGTCTGACCCCGTGTGGTTGGAGACCACCAACGTCATATCCTTGATGGTTGTGACGCATGGTTTTGTCAGAAATGTGCCTCCAACAAGGTCCTCTTAGTAATATCACCCCTCGGATAATCCGAGGTCTTGATACAGGTTCAGATCCTACACCGCACCTGCTTGATAACGGTAGATCAGTCCATGAAGGTTCCACCGGAGTCGAGCCACCTCTAATAAAAGTGACCACGTCGCCACATGTGCGGCTAGTGGAAAGAAGCCAGTGATACCTGTGTTTTATCATATGTTGTTGTATATACAGAGGATGTTCGATCCCTCCCAATTTAACTCAAAACCGTTCTATCCATCCAGTTTACCTTTTGTTCCATAGCCTGGCCGCCGTGTCTTCTCTCTGCTTGCCTCTTGCTCATTCCTTCTTCGCCAATCAATCTCATCCCTCGGGTTCACAGCCCTTTGCTCTCTCAGACTTTCTCCTTTGCTCAGGTCCTCTCGTCACATTGACACTGTGCTCCCAGCGATAGCTTTTCTCTCACCATACTCCTATCTACCTAATCACTCTACCTCGGTCCCTGAAACGTTCACCTCCATGTTTCTGCCTAACTCTTTGTCTCACCTCAAGATTGTCTGCTTCTGTCATTACTCTCCCGTGCTTCCACACATTGCAAAGCTTCTCACTGCTTTTGTGGTGACTCGCTCAGCTTCATTCTTCACACAGGTTTGGCCCCTTCGGCAGCCCCTTCGGCAGTGGCTGTACCCCACCAGGTGGTGCTAGCTTCTGCCGCTGCACTACCCTATCACTTATGGACTGCCTTCTCCATCCTAGACCCCTCCATTGTGGCTCCAGCCAGCAGCTCCATCTTTCTCTACATTGCCAACTCGATGCTTTTGCAAGTTGCTGCATGGTCTAGACGTATCTACTCCACCGTCCAGATTCCCTTCCTATCCTCAGCCTTCGGTTGTCTCCTCCGTTGTAAGATTGGCTGGGAGTCTAGGGGTTTCCGTTGTTCTTCAGATGGAGCCCTTTGGGGCCCTTCAAGAGGTAGGGTTTTGTGGCTTGTGGATTGGATTGAGCATTGGCAGTTGTTCACCCTACTATGTCTCCTTGCTGTGAATTCAAGCCATGTTGAGCACTCTTCTGGACTTGCTTATAGTGTTTCACAGTGTCATGTGACTGCCTCGTCTTGTGTATCGAGGGGCTTCTGGATCATCGACTCGTGAGCCTCTCATCACGTGATATTGTCTCATGCCACATCCATCACATTGGGGCCAGTTGGTGTTTAGCCTTTGTCTGCATTAGCTTGGGCCAGATGTTACCTGTTTAGGATGTTGGTGTTGTGTGTTTTGCTGTTCCATCTGCTAACATCTTCTTGCCTGATTTCCTCTTTGTCCTACACCTGAGGTCAGGGCGTGAGGGCGTGGAATGTATATTTTTTTGTGGCATTGGCATTGTGTCTCTACAATCATATGGCCGTCCTGTCCTTCATGTTTTTGCATTGTAAAGTTTTGTGTCGTGTGTCCTCGTTTGCACCATTGTCCACTGCTACTGCCGCATCACATGTGCATGTTGCTCCCTCACTTTTCCCTGTGCACACATGTTTGCTCCATCTCCACGTGTATCACGTGCATACAACCGTATGCATAGCATCCTACGTCACCAGCCTGCATTTGGTCTTCACCCTGGCACATCCCTTGCACCCTGCACTGCTGGCTGACTTGGCTTTGCACAAGGCAAGCTTCATCGCCTCTCCTTTCCATTGTCCAACTCTCGCATGCTGCATCTCCTTGCCCTTGTCCATGGAAACCTCATGCACCCTCTCGGTGATGAATTTCTTGGGGTTGTCGGATGACACGTCTTGTGTCTTACAGATGTATTTCTCTTGCCTTTGTTGGATATTTGTCATCTACGAGAAGAGAAACATCAAGCATGCGGTCGAGTCTTGGCTTGTCTAGGCTGAGCAAGCTCAGGAGCATAAGCTGTTAGCATTTTGCTCCGATCGTGGTGAGGAGTTCATGGTACCCACATCCCGCTTCCTCTAGTATCAAGGGGTGCATCAGGAGCTTTCTAATCTTTATCAACCATAGCAAAACAGAGTCTTAGAATGTTGGAACCGCACTCTCGCTGACAGTATTTACATCCTTCTTGTCGAGTCCAGCCTCCCTTTGTTTTTTTCCTTCAAGGCCTTGTCCTATATGACGTGGCTTTGAAACTGTCTACTGTCTCGTTATGTCACGTCGTTCAAATGATGGTATGATCATTTTAACATCCTTCACCTCACTTGTGCATGGGGCAGCATCACTTGTGTTTGGCTCCCTGAGGACCAACACGATAGAAAAATGTCTCCTTGACGTTGTCTCTGTTCTTTCCTTGGTGTCTCCTTTCATTCCCAGGCTTGGTGCTTTTGGAACCCTAAGTAATGTTGGGTTGGCAAGTCTTGCAATGCTCTCTTCTTTGTGAGAATTCTCTTGAAACATTGCTTGTTATTTTCTATTGTTTGTGCTCTTCTCTCATCTAGGAAGTGGTGGTGTCTGTGGAATGCTCTTTGGTAGTGGTTACGCTTCATATTCTGAATCTGCAACATTGCCTGCATCATCTCCTATCACATCCGCATCATCACCTACGTCATCTCTTATTACATCTACGTTTTCACCTATAACATCTTTTGTCACATCTGTACCATCACATGCATCATCTCCTATAGCATGTGCATCGTCTCCTGTTGTGCCATTGCTTGCCTCAACGCTTGTGGTCCCATTTGCAGTGGATCGAGTCGCACCCTTGGAGCCCCCTATCTCGTCGCCATTGATGTGTGTGCCAGGAAGTAATCTGAGATCATTGTAGTTTGTACCTCACTATGCCCCAAATACCAGCCGTACAGCCTCGGTTGGTCCCACTGGGCCCGTGTGGTCAGCCCGTCCAGTTCATTGTAGTGTCTTTGACACCACATAGCCTACTCATGCCTCTAGTCTTGGTGGTTTTAGCCTGGTGGTGGCTGTGGTGCAGCCTAACATAGTTCTTGGATACTCTCTCATCGCTGATGAGTTCTACAAAATCATTACGGCAGCTGAGTCAACATGGCCTCTGTCATATCCCTCATTCACCACGGCACTCGTTGTGAGTGGCACCATGGCACGTCTGCTTGAACCAAATACACTGCAAGAGGCAAGTTCTACCACAGATGCATCACTCTGAGAGTAGGATATACACGAGGAACTCCCTGCAATCAAGAAGCATGGGGTTTGTGAGAAGGTGAAGCTACCGCCTGGTCGTACGACCAAATCAGCTCATTGGGTGTTTTGAAGGAAAGAGAGGTCCAATGGCTCAGCATAACGATAGAAGGCCCGTCTCATGGCCAAGGATTTTCCTAAGTGTATGGTGTGGAATTTGTTGCCACCTTTGTGGGTGTTCGCAATTTCACCATGGTAAAGGTCTTGTTGAGTCTGGTGGCACAACATGATTGGGAGCTCCACTAGATGGATGTGAATATTGCCTTTATGCATGAAAATCCCTAGAAAAGATCATCTCGTCTAGCCTCCAGGGTTCAAGGAAAACATAGACAGGGTCTAGCGCCTCTGAAAGATATTGCATGGCTTGAAGTGATCTCCATGTTGTTGGAACCTCGTGATCTCCGCTACCTTGGAGTGAGGAGGGTATCATGAAGCACAGCCCACAGAGTTCTGTTTGTGAGTGCTTCCTCTGTACCATTTTTTGTTTTCCTGGTCTATGTGGACGACCTCTTGATGAAATCCCCTGACCAGGCTGTCCAGGCTGTAAAGGACCTCCTCTAGCATGTGTACAGAATGAAGGATCTTGGTCCAACCGGTGTCTTCTTGGGAATGGAGCTTGAGCGTGATGCCAGCATTGCACAGTGCATGTGCATCAAGCTGGTTACGTGAGGATGATGGGGGAGAATTTTTCTGACCTATAGGCCATAGTCCCGTGTGCATCCATGCCTAAGACACGTGTTGGACAGAGGCTTCTCATGTCAGTTTACCCAGCTCGTCTGGAGCAGCCTTTCAATGTCACGATGTTCATCCGGGTCATTGGCTCCCTTATGTTCCTTGGGACCACAACACGTACTGATGCTGCCTTTGTTTTGAACGTCTTGTCGTAGTTATTGCAGCATTTGAATCAGCTCTATCTAGAGGTTGCACTACGTGTTGTTAAAAAATGTTTATTCTTCCCAATTCCTTGGCTTGTGCTTTCACGCTCAACCGTCTGTGGTTGTTGTTGAATCAGTGTCGATTGTGGGTCCAATCAGTGTCCGTGTAAATACACGGACACTGATTGGACCCACAATCCTGATGTATGTATCCGGTCCCACTACATCTTCCTTGTCAGAGGCACAACTGTATCGTGGAAGAGTGGCAAGCAGGGTTGCGTAGAACGGAGCTTAAGTGAGGCTGAGTATGCCACACTGGAGGTTGGGGTTGTGAGAGCATCAAGTTGTGCCATCTCATGCTGCAGCTGCGCCAACCCATGCACTGCATCACCATCCGCTGTGAAAATGAGAGCATGCACCACATATCAGAGCATAATGACATGTGTCACACATGTACAAAGTACATGAATATTGAACATCACTTTGTACATGAGCATATTGCACGTGACGATGTCTGTGTCACGGCTGTTGAAATGCGACAGCATTGTGCAGACTTCCTTACAAAACTACTATGCAGCGGAAAGTTCAAGTTTGCGGTGAAAATTGTTGGGCTCCTTGCGTATGTTTTTTCTACTTAAGGGTGCACACTGGATCTGATCCGTGGATCTGGAGTCAGATCTGGATCCGCGGACCGGATCGCCTCCCGCGATCCAGAAACATGGATCCGGATCTGGATCCGCGGATCCTCCGACTTTCAGATCTTGGATCGTTTGTCCATGGATCCTCTCAAGTCCTCTGATGTGTAACACGCAAAACTGTTTTTTTTCTTAGGTACCTAAAGGGTAAGATGGACAAGCCTGTTCTTCAAACTCACGTACATTGTCTTTGTTCCCTATGTCATGGCTTTACACAGTTGTGCATGTAATGATGCATAGAAAACTTCACCACTGCACTCTACAATTGTGCGTTACATACCAATCGCTTGATTTACTATCATAGTGTTGGATCACCTATGTGGAATGATTCTTTAGCTGAAATCCACGTGGAATGATTGTGTTGATGAAATCCATATACATTGATGGTGCAGCTGAAATCCATGTGCGCTGATTTCATAGCTGAAATCTCATAAGCACAGGTTTCCAGGACCATACAATGGAATGGAAAGCGATGTAAACACATCAAATGGACGGAACTGAGAGATGGTAATGAATGGAAAATTGTAATCGGATCACATCATATCACATTTCGACCACATCATCGTCTCCACCATTCTCGTTCCCAAGCCCCATCTGTCCCATGTCTTCATCCTCGTCATCATTCACAAACAGACTAAGTCCTTCCAGCTCTTCTACCGCTGCTCCAACCAGTAACTTGCTCTCCTTCTTCCGGAGCTCATTCACACCATCTTTTTGTCTTTCAGCTCCTTAGCCACGACGCCATGGCGACTGACGGGGAAGTCTCGCAGCATAGGCCCGTTGATCCAACTCTTCATGGTCAGCAGGTTCTCCACTGTCAAATTTCCAAGGAGTGCCGGAAGTTTGTGATGACATGTCTGCCCAAGGAAAACAGCCATTCTGAAGGAGTGGAAGTGCCAGGCACATAAAACATGTCCATGCCAAGGAGGTGGAATGTTGGAAATTGACTGTGCAGCTTTTGGTAATGCTTCAAGATGTTTGTCTTGGGATGCTTCTTCTCCACTTTGCTCCACCTGTCGACTTCCTCCTCCAGGCCGCTCGGTTGTACTTCTAATGCTGGTGGTGGAACCGGTGACTTGAACATATGTGCCATGGGTTTCGCCAGTGTTGCCTCCAAAGGAGAATCATCCTCTGCTCTCTACAGCTCTGCTCTCAGGTGCAACTGATGGCAGATGTAGAAGCTGAACTCTTTCTGGAAGAGCTCTGGCTGCTGTTCACACCTGCATCCTGGTGCTGCTATTCTGATAATGCTGCTGCTTCTGCTGTAGCTGCTGCTTCTGCGCGCTCTTTCTCTACACGCTCATGATATGGGCGCATGAGCTGTAGCAAATTTCACCTGCAAAGCTGCTGCTGACCTGATGCCCATGAGACCGTGGGTTCTGACATAGTCCTTTAGCCTGAAGCAAGGGCCTGCGGCTGTTGCCAACACATGCTTGTCAGTCATCAGCTTTGCGTATTTCTCCAGCTTTGCCAAAGCGTTCTCAAACCCCGGCAGAAACTGTATCAGCAGCTTCTCCTCGGAGTCGAGCTTGCCCGCCACTCATCTCCTTCTGCTTTTTGCCACTGTTACTTCTGCTTTCACCTGCCAGCCTGACAGCTTGTCAAACATGGACTCAAAGAATGGGTAGGGTACTTGCTTCCACTGACGTCGTCAGTGTAAGCCTTGAAGGGCTTCAGAATGAGGGTCATGAGGGAAATCAGAGTCCACCCATCAGACGTCAGTTTCAGGGCTTCACCATCCTGACCATAGCCATCAAGCCAGCTGGGGAGAACAGGTTTCAAGTGCAGCACATGCTGCATCATGTCCAGGGTCAAGTTCCATCTTGTCTCCGTGTCAAGATGCACTGACTGGTAAGTGAGTCCTTCAGCAGCAACACGGTTGACAAGTGACTGCTCACGTGGTGAGGATTGTGTAACAAACACTGCAATTCTACGTACAGATGCAATGATTTTGGCAACAACATCGAGGTTCATGAGAAAATGGATGGCAAGATTCATGATGTGGCCAAGGCATCTGATGTACCCGGCCTTCTCAAAGGAACAGTCTGCAGCTGGGACGATGAAGTTGTCTATCATGGCATCATTGGTGCTCTCGTTGTCCACAGTCAGACGGAAGATGCGTTCCCACAAGCCCCAAGACTTCAAAGCCGTAGATAACACCTCAAAAATCCTCACAGCAGTAGGATTTTCAGGCACAGCTGGGAAAGACAGTGTAATTGCCTTGATGTTATAGTCCTCCATCCGTGACACCTATGTACTTCATCCTGTTATCCCCCTTCCAGCCATCTGTGGTGAATGAAACAATAGATTTTACCTCAGACAGCTGTCTCCGGATCCTTGTACAAAAGGCGGCTGCAGCAAGGAAAATCTGCCGCGAGATGGTCGTCTGCCCCGACATCACCGCCGCTGGATTTGCATCCGCGAAGGCTTGCTGCAGGCAGTATGACTCCATGCTGAGGAAACTGACGTTCTTGTCAATGACATGTTTCCAGACACACGTCTGGAAATACTTCTTGTTGAAGTACCCCAACAGCCACTACACCGCATACAATGATGGTGTTCTTCGCATTGACAACCACTGTGCCCTCTGCTTCCGACTGTATGGCCACTGCCTGAGACGTCGCCAACTTGAGCGCTTGGGTTGCGGATTCCTCCTTCAGCCGCTTGTGGATTGTGGTGTGCTTGTTTTGCATGTGTTTCCACATATTGCTTGTACAGCCCTGCTTGCGGGAGTAGTTCTTGGGACAGTGGTTGCACTGGGCCCGTGGTCTTCCTTGGTGCCGGTCCTTTTGAACTCCATCCTGCCATACCACTGACGGTGTGCCTGTTTCATCCAGCTCCTTGCGCTTCTCTCCTTGCGTCTCATCGCCGCTATTGTCCTCGTCGTCTAAAGCCAATCCGCGAGCATTTCCAGACTCGGCGACAGTAACATCATCGATCATGGTACTGAGACCAAAGTGGTCAGGGGAGGCTTCCACAGATGCACTGGGGAGAACGCTGGTAACTGTGAAAGTTATGAGCGAAGTCCTCAACTGACGCTCACAATGGTCAGCGTGCCAAGACCCCTGATGGCCATCAGGTCCGTCGGCAGTGTGGAATGAAAATGAAATAATTCGTCTACATTTGAAGAACTTATCACTGCACTTTACATGAGTGCAACAAGGGTAAAATATGCTCATTGCAAATAGAAAATTATATTTCATGTCAAAAATCAGGAATAGAAAATTCGAAGAATATCCCATGCAACCGCATGTCGCACGGAAGGGATGAGGGGCATGATGCCCTCGGAAGTTGTGCGACCAGCGGATGCTGTCAGCCAGCATCCCACTGGCTGACACGCTTGGAAGCTGGCTGCCACGGCAGCCACGGGCTGCATGGGTGAAGTACATGGCAGAATACATGTTTTGACAAGTGGCAGCTAGTGTGGACGGCACATCCATGCAGAATTGAACATGTCACTTGGTAACAAGTCATTTTCGGCGTCGCTCCTGCATTTTGGACGCGGAGGCAGATACCTTTCCTCCACTTCATGCACCAAAGGTGCGATGCGTCCAGGTTCAACGCCTCAAACACCCGAACTTCGGTCCTAGGCGTGGCTCAAACGAGACATGTCGAGATTATCGGCCCTCCCCCCACCCCCGACGACGGATCCACGGCTCCTCGAATCGGATGGAGAGAAAAGAACCGGATCCGTAGACAGATCCGAGATCCAAGACTCGGTAGTTGGATCCGCGAATCCATGGATTTGGTGTGCACCCTTACTGCTACTACGTGATTTGTGCCCTGATCTTTTTGCTTACTAGATCTGTGTGTCTTTGTTGTGTGGAATTGTCTCATGCCCCTTGCTGTGCACTGTCGTTGCCATTATTCTGTGACCCTTGCTTGCTTGTGGTGACTAGCATCTGCAGGACATGGTGGAGTGTTGGTGTTTCAGTCACAGTGACCTTTGGACTTCTCGCCCACGGCTCGCCGGTATGCCTGGACACTCGATGGCTACGTTGACAGCATCGGAACCAACTGGCGCGCCCTCGTGTACTCTCCAGATTTTTCTTCATGTCCACCTCTCGGGGTCCATTTTCTCAATGGTGTTGTCCTTGCTTTTTCGTGATCCGGTTGCGTAGAGTTTCTGTTTTTGCACCTGGTGCTTCTTTCGGTTTGTCATTCGGTCAACTGAGGAGCCCATATGCATGTCAGATTCTCGCCAACTATTGTTTTGGAGCTTGCAGCTAGATTGGTTTATTTTCACCGGTTGGTTGGACTTGTGTGCTTTGTTACGCGCATGTGTGTGAGACTAGACCTACACATGTCTGTGTTTGTTCCTTTACTAACTTCTATGCTTAAAAGCACATATTTTCTGTCTCTCCACCTTTCAGAGCACTGTATGTTCCGTTGTGTTTTATGCAGAGTTCCCTCTCATACAAATCTTACTTAGGGAATTTCTCTACTCCCTCACCAATTTTATAGCTTGAGGCTTGTGCCAATAGGCCAATGAGAGCTTCCTGAAATTTCTAAGACAGATCACACTAGTCAAATTCTCACAGCAAAACCTGTATGGCCACATACACTTTAGGATGATTTAAAAATCTCTTGCATGCTTGTTTGTGGTTGTGGTTGTGTTGGGAAGCTGTCCGTTGATGATCCTGCTGGGGTCATGTGTGGGAGGCAAAGGAGAGTAGGGGGAGAGAATAGAATAAAAGAGCACAAGTGAGGACCTACAAGAGAGCAGATGCCATGGATTTGGGTGCATGCATGAAGGAGTTGTTCCACAAAATGAGTGAAGGGACGTGGAGCGATGGGCTAGTAAAAGTGAGCTCCACCACAAAAGGGTGGGCTGCAAGCCCAACTGTCATCGTGGGTTTTCCCACGTGACCAGACCTTGAGCCTACACCACGAGATGTTCTTATCACGAGTTGTCTGCTGGAAAAAAACGGGCAGCATGGAGTCTAGGGGGTCACACCTGGGATAGCTGAATAATCCAAGCAAGGCCCCAACCCTCCCTCCAAAGCACAAAACCATACAAGCACCATCAACCATATTCCGGCATTATGCTTTAAGTAGTGTCATCATGGAAACTGCCTTGCTGCTCAACTATGGATCACGCTGCACTTTTGTATAAGCATAGGTGTGTGTGTGTGTACCAAGCCTAGAGGTCACCATGTGTTCACCACACACACATACCAACACACACATACCCAGAGGCGACACATACACAAGACATAGTACGAGAAGGCATGTGCCAAAATGGTGCACTCTACATGTAGATGGTCACATCACTTTCACCATGAGCATCACCTAGGGACATCATGGAAGTGCTGCAAGCCAATAACATGTGTATCTGCCTTGAAAACGTTGTTTCTCTGTACCTTCATGAGGAAGTCAGCACGCTGCTGTCAAGTGTCCACCCAATCGATCAGAACATCTCTCGCCACAATACCTACATGCACAAAATGATGCTCAACATGAATATTCATGCCATCATGCTTGAAAGTAGTTTTTGTTCTTTGGTTGTCACAGTGCAACGTGATGTAATGCATGGGAATGCGCAAGTTTTGCAATAGCAGACACAGCTAGACGCTCGCACACATCCATGCGCCAAGTGCGACATGCTCTGCCTTGCTGGTGAGGGAATGGAGAACCTCCTTCAGCAACATACTGTATGAGAGTGTAGGTTGTAAGGAACACAATGTGATGGAAGTCACTGAGAATAGTGGAGAGATGAAAAATATGTGGTTGAAATAACAAGAGTCAGTTGAAAAATGAGTGAGAGGGAGGGATATCTGCTCCACCCTTGGATCAGCAAGCGTGCGTGAAAGGTGCACAAGCGCAACGGCTGATCCATGCAGGTAAACACCTACCAGCTCCCAATTAGCAACTGGACGGATGACAAAGATAAAGAAGCAGTGGAAGCAAAAAATAGAACTGATGTTGTTGAGAAAGTGGCCATTGGGAACTGGCCAGTGATAAAATTTCTGTGAGCACATAGGGATGTGCAAGATGAAGATGAGACGGTTAATTCTCCCTGTGTATGTGCATGGCTCTGTGGCGGCCATGAGTGTGTAGGGCATACTAACTCAGAGAGCAGAGGCGACGCACAGTGAGTACGTGCGACACCATAGAGCACATGCCACATACATCTACATCATCCCTCTTGTGCTCGCTTCCCTCTGAGCAGCATTGTCCCAGCTCCATGACCTTCACCAATGGCTATGTTGGGCTAGCCTTGGTTGACCTAGTTTAGAGTGTGCTTCTTGCGTGGCATCATGTTTGTGTTTGCACACAAAAATCTAGAGAAGACCTCAAAGTAGATGATGGATATTCCTGAAAAGTCTACGTTATGGTAGAAGTAGAAACTGGCCTAGGACTAGTCTTTTGGGTCGTGCAAGGGTTTTTGAGCTTGGAAATCGACGCGAGCGAGGCTTGCCGGCCAACGGGTGAGCTCGATCAGCGAGTCTCATCCCGTAGGACTCCTCCTTGTCTCCTCCTAGGACTTGTGTTAGTGCGATGGCTATCTATGGTTGCCCTTCTTCCAACCCTATCACCCTCAAATCTGAACCAACTGAGACAAAACAAGTTGCATTAGGTTCGTAGCATGATTCTTAGAAACAGTCGAAGGAGCCATTGACCACTGTAGCCTGCCTGCATGTGACTGGCGTCAAGTCTAGAGGTCACCAAGAATAACATTACAACACCCTCACATGACCCGTAGACTGCAGATGCCATGAACATGCACCGTGCCGATCCTGGATGACATATCTCTATTTCCTTCTAGTCTTTCACCCTGTTTCTTTCTGTGTAGTTTCTGTTCCGTTGTTGTGGCTTCTTGTGACTACTTGTGGCTCATTATCACGCAAGTACGTGAGATCAGGTCGTCCTCTGCCATAGCGATGGTGCTCTGGTTGGCGACACGAATGCCATTTGCTTCCTCTTGTGGTGCCTTGATCTCTTCGAGCTGACTCCGAAGCCATTGTGTTTCCTTGCACACTTCCGAGAGTGCGATGTACTCCGCCTCAGCAGTGGAAAGTGAGACGCAGTCCTACTTCCTGCTCGCCCAGGAGACCGCACCACCATTGAGAAGGCAAACAAAGCCAAAGGTGGACTTCCTGTCGTCAACCTGCCCTCCCCAGTCAGCATCGGTGTAGCACGTGAGTCGCAACGAGTCTGATCCTTCAAGACCTCAAAACTGAAGTCCCACGTGCCGTGTCTTTTTTAGGTAGCGGAAGATCCGCTTCACGGCCGGCCAATGTTGTGGCCCAGGATTAGCCACAAACCTGCTGACCTGACCTACCGCATAAGCGATGTCAGGTCGCGTTTTCCCCTCTGCGTACATGAGACTCCCAACGGCAGACTGGTTCGGAATGTTTTGCGTTTCCTGTCGCTCCGCTTCATTGCTTGGTGTCATGGAGGAGGAGAGCTTTCACTCGGAGGGCAGGGGGATGCTGATGGGTTTGCAATCCTCCATGTTGTAGCGCTTCAAGACGTCCATGATGTACTTGGTCTGGTTGAACCCGATGGTGCCTGCTTTGCGGTTGCGGTGGATGGCGATCCCGAGGTAGTACTCGAGAGGACCCATGTCCTTCATCTTGAACCTGCTGCTCAGCTTCTCCTTCAGGCCCACAAGGGCCTCGTGCGAGGAAGACCACATGATCAGATCGTCCACATACAACGCCACAAGCAGCAAGCCACGCTCATCCTCCCGCCCATAAACGCTGGGATCATTCTTGCAGTGTGCGAAAGAGATCTCAGCCATGAAGCTTTCCATCTCCTTGTACCAGATCTGTGGGGCCTGTTTCAGCCCGTACAACGCCTTCACCAGCCGACACACCTTTCCTGTGGGTGCATCCACCCCCTCCGGCACTTCCATGAGCACCTCTTTGTCTAACTTCCCATAAAGGAAAGCTGTTTTGACGTCCATCTGATGGATCTCCAGGTCTTTGGCAGCAACGACCGCCAGCAGGGACCTGATGGAGGCGAACTTGACGACCGGTGCGAAAGTCTCATCGTACTCAGACCCTGCGTGCTGTGAGAATCCCTTCGCCACGACCCTCGCCTTGTACTTGTCGATGCTGCCATCCTGCTTCCGCTTCAGCCTAAGCACCCACTTAGAGCCCACAACGTGAGCGTCCGGGGGTCTGTCCACCAGCACCCACGTACCATTTTGTTCGATGGACGCGAGCTCGCTGTCCACCGCCTCCTTCCATTTGGCCGCATCGGGCCTTGTCAGTACCTCTGCCACAGTGAGCGGCTCTCCCTGAGCCAAACAGGACCAGCTCAGTCCAGTCCACCCTCCGGTGTCAGCGTCATACTGTGGCGTTTTTTTTCTTTACCGCGTGCCACGATGCGGCATAGCTGGTGCTTTATCTCTGCTCTTCTGCTGCTCTTGTGGTGCAGGCTGCCCTGAAGTTAATCTTCCTCTGGTGAAGAGCCACTGTCTCCGAGCTGGTCTCAGAGGCCTCGGACGTCTCTGACTCCGTGTCGGAGCCCGCCGCTATGTCAGCCTGCGCAGCCGCTCTCCCTGCCACACCACTCTTCTCAGTGGCCTGCCGTACTGGCACCACTTGCCAGTTTTGAGGAGCTTGATCCCCTGACTCCAGCAGCACCAACCACTCTCCCTGTTTTGGAGCTTGCGTGGGATCAATCGGCTCTCCCTTGCCTAGTGTCCTCTCATTGAAGGTCACGTGCTGGCTGGTGATAAGCCTTCTTGCTGTCAGATCCCACAGACGGTAGGTCTTGTGGGCCATTTCGTAGCCCACCATCACGCACTTTCGCGCTCTTGCATCCAGCTTCTCGCCACCCTCTCCCGCCTGGACCTTTGCCCATGCGGTGCAGCCAAAAACTCGCAGGTGTGAGGCGTCCGACTTCTTCCCTGACCACACCTCTTGTGGCATCATCTGCTGCTTGCCCTTTTTCTTGTCGCACCTTCCCAGAGCAGTCGTAGGAGTCAGGTTGACAAGGTAGCATGCCGTTCTTGCAGCTTCTGCCCAGAAGCGAGGTGGGAGTTTTGCATCAAAGAGCATGCTACGCACCATGCTGAGGATGGTCTGGTTCATCCGCTCGGCCACACCATTGCTTTGCGGCGTGTAGGGCGTTGTAGGCTGGTGGTTGATCCCGTGTTGCCGTAACCAGCCCTTGCATGCTTCATACTCCCCGCCGTTGTCGCTTTGCAGTGCCTTGACCTTCTTTCCAGTCTGCCGCTCCACCATGGCGACAAACTCCAGCAACTTCTCTCTGACCTCTCCTTTGGTTTTGAGGAAGTAGATCCACACTGTGAGAGTGGGTGCTCTCTGGAGATTTAGCCTTTGTGTGTGGAGAGCACAGTCGCAGCAGAAAGATAGACTTGGAGATGTCTGGAAGCCAGAGCTGGAAAATATAGGTTAATTAGATTGAACTGAGTACAGGGTATTTATACTGTCCGGCTGGCTAGCCCAGGCCTCAGTCTACTGCTTTCCTAGCTTGCTACAACAAGCTACTTGCACCTGTACTAGGTGTCCTACTTGCACCTGAACTCGGTGCCCTACTTGCACCTAGTGCCTTGTGTGAGAAGTCCCTAGTCGTCGATCGCCCAGATCGACGGTCCCTTCTGTCACTCGGCAAGCTGCCCCGTTGGTCGCGTATGACTCCCGACGGTAGGTGCGGTCGCCCTGTCGCGCATGCCACCGGTGGTACTGCGACCGTCCCACGGTCGCAATCATCGGAACTGCTACCGCCATTGACCGCGTGCGCTGTCGGGGCCATCTGTCGAAACAATCCCTCGGCGGGTAGCGTCGCCGTTACGCTACTCGCTGAGAGGGTGAAAGCCACCTCTAAAGACGTGTTTGGAATGCTGCTGCAAAGCGACAAGCGAAATACGCCCCTGGCGTGTGGAGCACGCTGTGCTTCATTGCTCGCTTGCTCCTCGCTCCGCACAGTCGCGGTCGAGCGGAGGCGAGCTCGACCGCGAGCCAAATTCTGAAAAAAACGAAAAATGGCCCACGTGGCCCCGGAACGTGGACAAGGCCTCGAGTATGCCAGAAAAACTTAAGGGCACCTCGATACACACACCTTGCGGCTGTGGTCGTCGATGAAGGTCAGAAAGTACTTACTGCCACCGTTCGACGCCGTGCAAAAGGGTTCGCACACGTCGGTGTGAATTAGGTCAAGGGCTGCTTCTACGCGGCGACCGTTGCACTCAAAGCGCTTTCGCTTGGTCTTGCCTTGGAGGCAAGGTTCACATAGGTTGCCACACCCAGTCACATCCTTCTTGCACCCCTCCATGCCACGCACCAGTTGCTGTTGCTGCATGACTTGCAGTGTGCTATTTGCAATGTGCCCAAAGCGTCTATGCCACAGCCCATCATCTTCTTCCTTTGCGGCAGGGGGTACCTTTTGAGTATCTGTTGGTGTGTTCTCTTGTGTTGGTGCTGAGATCATTGCCTCTGCCACACCTACATGATCCTCGTCTTTTGAGTTCTCTGGCATGATTGTCTACAGCACGTAGAGCCCATCGACTCGTGGAACCTGAGCAACGAGGTCTTTGTTGGCGTAGAAGACCTTGATGTCCTCGTTCTTGATGATGACCGCCTTCTTCTGTGTGAACACCACCGTCATGTCATTTTCCATGATTGTTGACACGGACAGGAGGTTTGCCGCAAACGAGGGCATGTAGACCACGTCACGTAGCCGGAGATCCTTCTCCTCACCATTCAGGCTGATGCTCACTAGCTTGTCTCCCACACCCTTTGCGTTCACAACGCTGCCGTTTACGCATCTGAACCGCCACTCAGTGGGGCCGATGGAGACAAATCCAGCCTGATCATTGCTAGAGTGATGGTCGGTGCCGGAGTCGAGCTCGAAGGCTCCTGGCCTGAGCAGAGCCCCTCCCTTTGCTGGAGGTGTGCTCTGAGCCATCATGTTGGTGGCCTCTTTGCCACCCTTTTTGCTGCCTTTGTTCCCACTGCCCCCGCCGTTTTCCTTCTTTGGCGATCTGCACTCTCTTGCCGAGTGCCCAGGTTTGCCACAATTGTGGCAGTTGCCCTGTCACTTGGGAGCCTTGCCGCCATTGTTGCCTCCGCCGCCATGGCTTCCGCTGCCGCCGTTCTGACCAGAGGCCGACCCTTTGCTCCCACGGCCGTTGTATCGTGCGGCATAGGCTGAGAAATTAGCCTCACTGCCGCTGTGACACGTGGCCTCGTTTCTCACGTACTCAGACACCGCCGTGTACGTCAGGTCATTCTCCTTCCAACCACACATGACGGTGATCATTGGGCTCCGGCTCTCCGGTAGCGCCATGAGGAGGATCATGGCCTACATCTTTTCATCAAGGTCCCAGTTCATTTGGCGAGCCTCGCCAAGGAGTCCGTCAAACTCTTGTAAGAAATCAGGGATAGACTCCCCCTCATTCACCCGCATGCTGATGAGATGTTGTAGGATGAATAATCTGCTCGCAAGGGAGGTGGATTGGTGCACACATTTGAGCTTGTCGAAAGCATCCAAAGCCAGTGTGAACCTCGCAATGATGGGAACATACTTTTTGGCTATCGCGTTGCGGAGGAATGACATGAAAATATCATTTTGATCCATCCATGCCTCGTGGTCGGGTGTGCCCTCCACAGGAACCTGCTCCTCTCCCTTCGGTAGCTTGATGAAGCCGAACACTTTCATCGCCAGCTCGAACTGCCATCTCCAGAGGAGGAAGTCAATCCCCTTAAAAATGGGGATTCCTCCCAAGGATCCAAGACCATGTGGTAGTGACGTAGCACTCATATTTGCTCCAGTGGTCTGCCCTGTGGTAGCCACTGTTGAGTTTGAGGACTGCCCTGCGGTAGCCCCCACTCCTCCTGATGGGTCAACCATTTTTGTTGCCCTTATGCACTTCCCGCTTCTCTGCTGCGTCGAGGCCAATGTAGGCTGATGTTAGCTGATGTCTGCTACCAGTTTTAGGATGCAGATCCGTTGCTTTCCTCTCCGGCCGATGTTCACCTGCAGACAGAGAAGATATCTATACCAACACACCCAGGGTCTTGCCTCCAAGGGCAGAGCTTGTCCTGGTTGGGACACAAGGGTCGTGCCTCCAAGGGCAGAGCTTGTCCTTGGTCCCTGTGTGCTGAGTGCAGACCCAGCCGTTGGAGCTGATGAAGCTGATGGAGCCGATGGAGCTGATGGAGCTGATGGAGCTGATGGAGCCAGTGTGCACACCTGGAGAGCGCACTAGAGTTGAGCGAAGCGTGCCTTACAACTGGTCAGTGTGGGCCCATAACCCTTTGTCAACAGGCCTGAGGCCAACGGACTAGAAAACAGGACCGACACAATAGCACCTGTCATCCGCTCCTAGCATTTCAGCTAGAGAAGGTATCACCCTCAGGATCACGAATCCACACTGAGCACCTCCTAGGAAATCACTTGCTAGCAACTGTGCCCACTTAACACCTGGTCACTTTCGCGCAAGGTGCTAGTCAAAGACGAACTCCTGGGGCTTAGACCAACCAGTGCCTTCTTTATACTGTTCCTTAGTTGGACAGCCCTGTGAGGAGCATCTAAGGCCGGATTGTATATATAGAATGAGGAATGAGCCTGGTACATATAGTCCTAGGCCTGGCATCTAAGGTGTGTGGGCAGTGGCACTTTTGGGGGTGGCCACTCCACACCACCTCACCAACTCGCCAATTGGCGCATCCACTGGCCCCCAAGCGGCACATCCTCCTCATGCATGAAGAAACATCTAGGAAACGTCCTCTGTGTAGGAAGGTCAAAAACCTTCCTGCTCACATCAAGGCTCGTTCGCATGACCTGTTGTTCCTAAGTCCACCGTGCTATCCAATGCGCTACACTCCTGGTGTCTCGCTTGGACTTGCATTACGAACAAGATGTGGGGGACTTACTCCAAGGGAGCAGTGCATGTCCAACCTGTCCGCTAAGCTATGGCAGTGGCCAAAGGGGCATAAAAGAACAACACTGAGCCCTTGGGATAAACCTCCCAAAACTCGACCCCTTGGTGTGTGAGCCAACCTTTGAGATGTCGTACGACTGTCTCCTAGTAGCAAGACCGCTGCTAGTGACTGAGGTTCCCGCTGTGTGACTCTCCCAACGGCGTTTAGACCAAGGTGCACTGCGGAAGACTTGTAGGACCGAATGGACGTGTGCAAGATGATGCTTGGAGAATAAGGATAGTTGGGCAATGAATAAATCCTTAGACTTGATATATCAGTACAAGGTGATGTACATAGTCTCTGGGTAAGATTGGCATGTCTAGGACAACCCCTAGGCTTCCTTATGTACCAGCCCCTATGAGCCAGCCGAGATCCCCTTGGCGCTTCGAAGCCCTCTACTGAGGTGAAACTATGCAAATAACACATGCACCATGTTGTACGCACTACGAGCTTTCCAATGCACCAAAGAACACCTCAATCCGTGAAGAAAAGGCTAAGTTATGACCGTTTGAGTGCTCCACGTGTGACTGCCATTGGCAGCACCGCCAGCGGAGGTCACGGCCGCCCGAAGCGTCCTTGCTTACGAATGCAGCTCTAGTCGCCATCCCCAAGCACCCATGGACCCCAATGAACCTTGCCTCATTGGATAAGCATCCATACAGAGGCGCTTTGGCTGCAGTGGGCAAGAATGTTGCTCCGCCGTGCTCGGGGTCGAACCGGTACGTTTCCTGTTTTCTGGAGGTACGTCTCCCACCTTTGCATAGCCATATTTTTCTCGTCGCTAAACCGAATGACCCGGTTCTTGGACCAAACCTGCACCGTTTTTCACGTAGAATATAATGAGGGCATCAAAACATGCATTTAACATCATCATCATGATATAATCACCTCCTCGACCTAGCAGCTCCCATAACATCATCCCTCCCTCCGAGGACGCACCGTCCCGGTGCGCTCCTGGTACGCTCGGAGGACCGTGTTGACAGTACTGCCCCTGTGGAAATCAGCTTTGAGGATTGAGCAATGGTACTCAGACCCATAGCCAAGCCATTGTAACAGGCACTGCCACCCGTTACCGCGTCGACGGTGCCCGAGAATCTTCTCAACCACGTACTCCTATTCACTCTCCACCAAGACCGATGAAGGAGGAGCCTGTCCCCGCGCCGTGAACTGCGTATCCGGCTACTTGTAGGCCTTGAGGAGAGAAGCATGGAACACGGGATGGATCCCATAGTGGTCCGGCAGCTCCAACTCGTACCTCACCGCAGACCTCCTCTCCTTGACCGGAAAAGGGCCCATCCACCAAGGTTTGAGCTTGTCACTGCCCACCCTCGCCAGCTACAGGTTCCGCGAGCTTAGCATCATCTTTTGTCCCACCGAGAACTCCTCGGCTGTCCGGTGCTTGTCTGCTTGTCGCTTCATCTGCTGTTGCGCCTTGTGAAGCGCATCACGTACGCCGCACCACACCTTTGTGAAGTCACATGTAAACTACTGCACAGTGGGTAGGTCTGATCCGTTGCCATGTCCGAGGGACATGCAGGTTGTATCCCATACACTACGTCAAAGGGAGACCGCCTCGTAGAGGTATGCACTGCTGTGTTGTAGGCAAAATCTGCCACTGGGAGCTTGCATTGTCATCCCTCACCCTCCGGCTCCAAGATCCCCCGCAGCAGTTGCTCCATGGTCTGATTGGTGCACTCAGTTTGGCCATCTGTTTGGGGATGGTAGACCGATCAAAGAGCCACACGGGTGCCCAACTTCTTGAAGATTTTCTCCCAAAACCGGGAGGTGAAGCGCGTGTCGTGGTCCGAGACCATACACTCCGGCACCCCGTGAAGTTGGATGACGTGTTGCAAGAGGAGTTGAGCCGTCTCCGCTGCCGTGACCTTCTCCACACACAGAATAAAGTGCACCATTTTGTTGAACCGGTCCACCACCACCAGCACCATGGTGTTACCTGTTGCGTTCCATGGAAGTCCCCCCACACAGTCAAGTGAGGTGTCCATCCACGGACATTCCGACACCGGTAGCGGTTGCAGCTCACCTGGCGCTCACGCCCTCCACACTTTGATTCTTTGGCACGTGTCACAGCTGCTCACGTACTCCTTGCAATATGCTCCCATCATCGTCCACCAATATTGGCACGCGAGCACCTTGAAGGTCTTGTCGTGGCTAAAATGACCACTGTAGTGCGAGTCGTGCGCCTCCTCCAACAACGCCTGTTGCAACGACGCATTCCGCGACACCACAATCTGGTTCCCCTGCTAATGCCGCCAATACTGGCCATCCCACTTGCACCCCTTCACTGTACCCTCGGCAATTCCTCGTCCTCTGCATACCCGTGTGCAAACACGATGCAGATGATTGGAGATCCCGCCAGCCCCGTAATCGCATGCACGCTCAAGTCCGGGTGATGCGAAAGCAGGTCTGCTGGGTTGATCCTCCCTGGTTTTTACTAGATCTCATAGTTAAAGCTGCCCTCCAGCAGCTCCATCCACTGTGCTTGACGAAGAATCAGGTTTGGCTGCAACTTGAGGTACTTGAGCGTGTAGTGGTCGGTGTGTACCACACACCGCCGCGCCTCAAGGTAGCACCTTCACTGCTTGAAGGCCTGGACCACCGTGAGCATCTCCTTCTCATGGATCGGGTAGTTGAGCTCAGCCCTTTTCAGCTTCTTGGAGTAGTACGCTATGGGTTGTAACCCCTTCCCTTGGTCCAACATCAGCACCTTGCCGATTGCATAGTCATTTG
Organism: Penium margaritaceum; assembly: GCA_023375785.1. Taxonomy (NCBI): domain Eukaryota; kingdom Viridiplantae; phylum Streptophyta; class Zygnematophyceae; order Desmidiales; family Peniaceae; genus Penium; species Penium margaritaceum. The sequence continues at coordinate 21,097 of SZWC01005011.1, read as the reverse complement.
CGTCCGTCACCAACACATACTCCTTGCTTGTGTCCGGGTGTACCAACACCGGAGCTTGGCACATGGCCGCCTTCATTGCATCGAGACTTGTCCCTCCTTTGCACCCCACTCCCATTGGTGCCCCTTCTTGAGCAAGTCTGTCAAGGATGCTCCCGTTGCCACGTGCCACCGGATAAACCACCGGTAGTAGTTCGTTAAACCAAGGAAACCTGGATGTCTTGCACTCACGCCGGCTCCCCCACTCCCTCACTGCTTCCACCTTTTTGGGCCATTTGTATCCCCCTCCCGCTGTGTGGCCGAGGAAATCCACCTCCTGCTTGGAAAATTCATACTTGCTGAGCTTGGCAAACAACCGCTCCTTTCTTAGCACTTCCATCACTGTCCGCAGGTGCTCTTGGTGCTCCTCCATCATCCGCGAGTAGACAAGGATGTCATCGAGGAACACGACCACGAACCGGTCCAAATAGGGGTGGAACACCCGGTTCATCAGCGCCATGAACGTAGGAGGAGCATTCGTTAGCCCAAAAGTCATCATGAGATACTCAAAATGTCCATAGTGTGTCTGAAACGCGGTCTTTTACAAATCCTCCTCCGCAATATGGATTTGGTGATACCCTGAACTCAGGTCCAGTTTGCTGAAGACGCGTGCGCCTCGTAGCTGGTCAACCAACTCCTCGGCCCGTAGCAACGGGAAGCGGTTCTTCACCGTGATGTTGTTGAGAATCCCGTAGTCCACAGCTCTCCTGACTTCTTCTTGAAGAACAACACCGGTGCCGCATATGGAGACAACGACGGTCGAATGAAACCCTGATCCACCAACTCCCCCAACTGCTTCTTGAGCTCCGCAAGCTCTGCGTCGCTCATGCGGTTGTAAGGCCGCATCGTTGGTGATGAACCTGGCACCACCTCAATCTTGGGGCCGATGTCGTGCTGCGGTGGCAGCCCCCTTGGTAACTCCTCCAAAAAAATGTCCACGAAATCCTTGAGCATTTCCCCAACACCGGGAGGCCACTCTGGAGCTCCCACATCTTCCACCGGCCGCCCCTCTGCTGCTTCAACTGCTACAATCTGTTGCTCTACTACTTGTTGTGGACTCACCCATACCAAGTAAACTTGGCCACCCTTGTACTCGCACCGCTTCAAGTACTGCAAGTTGATGACATGCAGCTGCTTCCTCGCTTCCGCCACCTCCGACTCCTTCCCCTCACCCTGCCATAATGGCAAAGTGAGATTTTTTCCGCCCGCCCTCATGACCACACGATTGCACCTCCAATCCACCTTCAGATTCCAGGCGTGCAACCAATCCTAGCCGATCAAGCAATCGTAATCATCCAAAGGGCAAGTGTGGAACTGCATGTCGCTCACCAACTCACCCATATGGATCTTGTGCTTGATGAGAGGCCTGTCGCACTCCACCACTCCAGACACCTGCCGCGCCTTGGCAGATGTCCCCGGTTGTTGTGCAAGCTCCAACCTCGTCGCCAACTTGTCATTGAAGAAGCTATGGCTCGTGCTGCCATCAAACAGCCCGCGTAGCTTCCTCTGACCCTTGAAACTCCCCTCCGAAATCTCTGAACTAGCTCCACGATGATCCCTGGAAACTGTGGGGTCTCACCTTCATTCTGCAATAGCACTTGAGGTAGCTCCTTAATTGGCAAAATCCTTTCCGGGCTGGTGATGTCCCTTGCGGACAAAATAATTACAACAGTAGGTCGTCCCCTCCTCACTAATGTTGTCCGTTTCCCTGCTGTGCCTTGCGCTTGGGGAAATCCCGCTTGCGATGACCCTCCTCACCACAAGTCCAGCACTTGCCTCTTGGTCCCTGCTGTCCGCCCACGCCCCGCTGCCCGGCTTGGATTGTATCGACCTCCATGGGCACAGCCTGACCCGGCTGCTCCACCCGTGGTTGTCTTACATAGCTGGTCCGACGTGCATTGAAGCTTACCGCATCGATGCGCTCCGCCGCCGAGACCAACTGGGCAAAGGTGCGCAACCCCGCGGGTTCACGTTGGACGTGCGGCTTCAGGCCGTCATGGTAGCGGTCGTACGCCTTCGCGTCCGAGAGGTCGTCAATCTGCACCGCCAAAGCCGTGAAGCATGTAGTGTAGTCCTGGACCAACCCACCTTGCCTGACGTGCTTGATGTTGTCACGAGCGACCCGGCTGCCGTTGAGGAGGCTGAAACGTGCCTGGAGCATCGTCTCAAACTGCTCCCATGTCTCTGGCTTCTGCGTCAATGCCTGCGCACTGAGCTGCACTTCTTGCCCCAGCGGTAGACTCAGCAATGGCTGAAGACATTGCACGGCCCCCAGCCCATCCGGTAACCCAGCGGCGTTCTATTGGCACAATGTCGACCACCACTACAGCGTCATTTCCCGGAGTAGCGTAGGTATATACTCCAATCTTGTGGCTTCTTCTCCCACGGGAATGCCCAACGCCATGAAGTACTGGTTCACACTGGAGAGCCACTCCCGTGCACTGCCCTTGCCGGTGTAAAACTCTGGCTCCTTCGGCTTGGGCCACTAAAAGGCAGGTGCGGATGCCAATGCGATACCCCCCAACGCACTACTCCCTTGGCCGAGGTACCTTGCCTCAACCTCCACATGCAACTGTTGGTTCTCTTGACGCAACTCATCAAGAGCACACTGGATCTCCTCCATGATATAGGCCTGGTTGTGCACCGCGGCTGCCATGCTTCCGGTTGTAATGAAAAAATTATGGCCAAACGCAGTTGTGGCAGATCTGCTGCCTCCCTTAGATCCGCGCAAAGCCGAGCGAACGTCCACGCGCTCTGATACCAAATGTGAACCAAGGGGCACCTGGCATGATGGTCATACGCCGAGCCCTTGGGATAACCCTCCCAGCCCTCGACCCCTTGGTTTGTGGGCCAACCTTTGAGATGTCGCACGACCCTCTCCTAGCGACAAGACCACTGCTAGTGACCGAGTTTCCCCTCGTGCGACTCTCTCGACGGCGTTTGCAGCAAGGTGCGTTGCGGAAGACTTGTAGGATCAAATGGACGTGTGCAAGGTGATGCTTGGAGAACAAGGAGAGCTGGGCAAGGAATGAATCCTTAGACTTGATAGATCAGTATAAGGTGATGTACATAGTCTCTGGGTAAGATTGACATGCCTGGAACAACCCCTAGGCTTCTTTATGTACCAGCCCCTATGAGCCAGCCGAGAGCCCCTCAGCACTTTGAAGCCCTCTGCTGAGGTTGAAATTATGCAAATAATACATGCATCATGTTTTACACATTGCGATAATTCCAATACACCAAAGAACGCCTCAATCCGTGAAGAAATAGCTAAGTTATGGCCGTTTGAGTGCTCTACGCATGGCTGCCATTGGCAGCACAGCCAACGGAGGTCACGGCCACCCGAAGGGCCCTTGCTTGGGAATGCAGCTCCAGTCGCCATGCCGAAGTGCCCATGGACCCCAATGAACCTTGCCTCATTGGCTAAACGTCCATCCAGGGGTGCTTCGGCTACAGTGGGCAAGAAAGTCGTTCTGCCGTGCTCGGGGTCGAACGGGTACGTCTCCTGTTTTTTGAAGGTGCATCTCCCACCTTTGCACGGCCATATCTTTCTCGTCTCTGCACAGAATGACCCGGTTCTTGGGTCAATTTTGCACGATTTTCTAAGTAAAATACAATGAGAGCATTAGAAAATGCATTTGACATCAGCATGATGACTTAATCACCGCCTCGACCCGGTGGCTCCCATAACAATCTACCAGCTTGCAAGCTCCCTCCACATCTTTGCGCTTGCGGAACCCCTTCCTCAGAACCCTGCTCACCTTCCCTACATTTTCCCCACCTTTCTCTTCCCCATCCTCCTCACTGCTCCCGTCCCCTCCTTCTCCTCCATCAGTTCAATTTCCTCATCCTCATCCCCGTTGTCCTCGTCCTCTGTGTTGTTTCATTCAACCTGGCCCCCTTGAACCTCTGCCACCTCTGCCACATCATCATCTCCATCCGCTACGTGAGCAAGCAGAGGATCCAATACAAAGTCGTACTCCTCATAATCTACCTCAATATCTACATCTACTTCACTTTCACTATCTGCTGTGTTGTTTTCCATGGCCTACATGATGTCAGCTGTCAACCGCTTCTTCCCATACATCCTAGTCAGCCGCACATTCACACGGAAAAGCAGCTCCATATTCTTCACCTTCAGCCTGTTGCGCCTTGCCGTCTAGATCAAGGAGCAGGTGCTTTACACCTGCTCATTGTCACTGCTGCTGAATGGCTGCACTAACATCCTCATAGCAATGGCCCTCAGAGTGGGTAGACCTGTCATGTGGCGGGCATGCCACTTGTACACTCCCAATTCACCTACCAACACCTGCTGCACTACTTCCTTTGCATGCTATACGTCTCAGGCCTTTGCAGGATCCTCATCAACCGTCACCCATCCATTATCAAAGCCCTCTAGTTTAGCACTTAGACGGTCCTGGTCATGGTTGTCGGGCAGGCGAGCGTGCCCGACGGCGTTCCAGGCCTCGACCATCTTGTCATCTCCGTTGAACTTGTGTCCAAAGTACTGCGTGTTGTCCTGAGGGTGAGTGTGCACCCTGGAGGGTCCCTAGCAGTGGTTGGTTCACACCACCAACTGTTTTAAGAGAGACTGAAACTGTGGAGGCAACTGGTTCCAAGAATGGCAGAAAACTGGTCAGAGAGTGTGGCAATAGTTTTGGAATCAATTGACTGGAAATGAACTCTTGATCAAGGCTCACAAGTAGTGCCATTTTATAGCCACTGATCCAAGCTTTCTAGAACACCAAAGCATGCCAGATTTGAAGCTTCCTAGCAGATTCTACGACTTCTAGAGTGTCCCTTGGTATGCTGTCCTTTTTCCCACCTAGGAAGGTAACCCTTCCCTCCTCTAGAAGATTCTTTCCCCTCCTAGATTCCTCAGTTTGATGTAAGCAGGTGACAAGGTATCCAGAAGAACAGGACACCTCTAGATTCCTTGTAGACCAAGCTACCTCTTCTACAAGGTGTGCCACCTTCCTGGACCCTCACCTAGCCTTTTAGAAACTCTAAGAGGAACTCTAGAGGTTGAGCTAGCTTCCTGGCACGTATTTTCCACCTCCTTTGAGGCAGGCCAGAAATTAATCTTACGGGAATTCAACCGGGCCCTTGCCTCTAGAGGTAGACACCATTAACCACTAAGCCACTTGGGCTTGTCGTTTTGCTCTTCCTTTTGTTGGAGTCACTCTTGCCATGGTGAGGAGCACAACTCCAACAATCTCCCCCTTGTGCATCACCCATGGCAGTTGTCCATGCTCAAACTGCAACTCAAGAGGCTTGGAAAATACCAAGTTTCATGCAGATAACATCATGCTTGTCCTTGGGTTGTGCCTTTGTCATGGCATTAGCAAGCATTTGCTTTGTGCCACAGTGCACAAGCACCACATCACCCTTTGCAACAAGGTCACGTGCAAAGTGATGCCTGATCTCTATGTGCTTGGCCCTCTGGTTTAGCACAGGATTCTTTTTCATGCTGATGGAACTCATGTTGTCAATGTGTAACACTGTTGTCTTCTTTTGCGGCACCCCAATCTCTTTAAGCAGTCACCGCAGCCATAGCGCCTCCTTTGCCACTTCTTCCTGAAGACCCACTTGGAGCCTATAATTTTCTCGTCCTCCGGCCAGTCAACCAGCTCCTACGTGTTAATCTCCTCATAGGAGGCAAGCTCTGATTTTATTGCTCCCTCCCACTCAGCCCCATCCTTCTGTTGCAGTGCCGCCTTAACAGACTCAGGCTCCTCTTGCGTGAAGAAGACTTGTGCAAACCCAGTCTAAATGGCCTTGTCGGCAGCGTATCTCTTGGTCCTTCTCCGCACATGGCTGATCGTGTGGGGCTGTTGAGGCGGTTGTTGTTGCTGCTGTCCCTTCTCGGCGCCATCCTCTCCAATCGCCCATCCCCCCTCTCTTGGAGATCTTGGAGACACTGGCCGGCTCCCCGCCTCATGTTCCAGCTCCAATGCTTTGCATTCCTCATCTGAACGAGCCGGAGTACATTCTCCCGCTTGCCTGTCCCTTGGACGACCCTCTCTGATTGGAGCTGCTACGAGGACATCACCCTCATTCACATCCTCTGGCTACTACGAGGACGTCACCCTCCATCACTGTCCTCCGCCCAATACCATTGTGCAAGGCTGGCATCACTCAACATTGACCGCACCATGTTGAGTATTGTGCAGTTTGCTCTCTCTACAACACCGTTGTGCTGTGGGGAGTCTGGAGTTTTTTTCTGCCCTTCAATCCCCTTACTCTTCATCTACCCAAGGCAGCCCGCATATTCCCCGCCGTTGTCACTCCAAAACGCCTTCATCTTCAACTCTGTCTGCTATTCCACATGTGCCAAAAACTCCTGCATGCACGCAAGGACCTCGCTTTTGCGCTTTATGGGATATAGGTAGAGTTTGAGGATGTGGTCATCGATGAAGGCGAGGAAGTAGTGAGCTCCACCGATGGTGCTCTCAAGTAGTCCACAGACATCTGTGTGTACCACTGCCAACTTTGTAGATGCATGCGTCCCCTTGGCCACAAACGGCTGCCGCGTTAATCTTCCAATAATGCATGGCTCACACACGGTCTCCTTCTTTCTATCAAGGCCACTTATTTGAAAACCCTGCACCAACTCCCCCTTTGCCATCTCCTTCACTGTTGATGGAGAAATGTGGAAAATTCAGCGGTGCCATGTTTCCAGGTCTCCTTCATCCTTTGTTACAAGGTTGGCGGCGTTGGATCCCGCATGACTACTGAGGATCTTGGCACGTAGCAGGTACACGTTGTCCTCCCTCTTGGCACACGCAATCACCTCATATTTGTCCTCCTTGCGGATGACAGCCTCCTTCTTTGTGAAGAGCACCTCAAGTCCCTTCTCGGTAAGGCGGCTGACGGAGAGCAGGTTTGCCCCAAAGTTGGGCATGTGGAGCACGTCGTGGCTTGTGCTCGTGACAGATTTTCCATCCACAATTGACTCAATGCGGACGTTCCCCTCACCGGCGGCCACCTGTGTCTTGCCATTGGCCACCGTCATGCGTCTCTCCCAGGCTCCGTAGGTGACAAATGCCGTCCTGTTGCATTGGGTGTGGTGGCCTGATCTGAAGTCCATGACCTTCAAGTCGGTGGAGTTGTATGCCATGAGGGCATGCTCGTCTTTCTTCCCGCCACGCTACGACCGGTCTGGCTTCTTCTTGGGGCAGCTACGTGCATAGTGACCCTCCTTGTCGCAGTTGAAGCACTCCCCATTCTTGTCACACTTCCACTTGTCGCTTCGGCCTCCACATTGAGGACAAATGGTATACGCAAAAGTTGATGCCACTGCACTCTCTCGACCACCACGTCGCATCCATTCATTGTGCATGTACTCAGAAACCTTCGGGTACTTCAGCTTGTCAAAAGGCCAACCATCAAGGACTGTGATCATGGGACTCCAACTGTCCGGCAAGGCCAGAAGGAGGATCATAGCTTGCAGTTGAGAGTCGACCTCCCAACCAACGGCCACGCACTCCGATGCGAGTGACTCAATTTGCTGCATGACTCCATGACGTCGTCACCTTCGTTGGCTCAGAGGGTGACGAGCTGTTTGAAGATGAAAAGCTGATTGGCAAGGTTGCTTGACTGGTAGATGGAGCAAAGTTTTGACCATGCTTCTGCGGCCAGGGTGCATCCTTGAATATGCCCAAGTTGTGGCGGGCATAACGCGGACACAAGGACGGACACAAGGAGCGCGAACGCCTTTTTTTTGCGCTTCTTGTGTGCCTCCTTCACGTCAACTGTTGCAGTCTCCGGTGGATCAGTCTCATCACCCTTAACGAGCTCAAGCAGTCCCTTGTCGTTGAGGAAGACCTTAAACTGCCACCTCCATAAGGCAAAGCCTGTCCCATTAAACGTAAGGACAGTGCGGATACTTTCTTGCTCGTTGGCGACCATGTCTTTATCTAGGAAGCGTGAACACAAGCTGGCTTGGGACCTCTTAAAGGCATGGGCGCATAACCCTTTGCTGGCCTGAGGGTGAGTGTGTACCGTGGAGGGTCCCTAGCAGTGGTTGGTTCACACCACCAACTGTTTTTGGAGAGACTGAAACTGTGGAGGCAACTGGTTCCAAGAATAGCAGAAAACTGGTCAGAGAGTGTGGCAATAGTTTTGGCCTCAATTGAATGGGAATGAACTCTTGATCAAGGCTCACAAGCAGTGCCATTTTATAGCCACTGATGTAAGATTTTTAGAAAACCAAAGCATGCCATATTTGAAGCTTCCTAGCAGATTCTACGACTTCTAGAGTGTCCCTTGAAAGGCTGTCCTTATTCCCACCTAGGAAGGCAACCCTTCCCTCCTCTAGAAGATTCTGCCCCCTCCTAGATTCCTTAGTTTGATTAAGCAGGTGACAAGGTATCCAGAAGACCAGGACACCTCTAGATTCCTTGTGGACCAAGCTACCTCTTCTAGAAGGTGTGCCATCTTCCCAGACCCTCACTTAGCCTTCTAGATACTGAATGAGGAACTCTAGAGGTTGTGCTACCCTCCTAGCACCTATTTTCCACCTTCCTTGAGGCAAGGCAGAAATTCATCTTATGGGACTCGAACCGGGGCCCTTGCCTCTAGAGGTAGACACCATTAACCACTAAGCCACTTGGGCTTGTCTTTTTGGTGTTCCTTATGTAGGAGTCAGTCCTGCCATGGTGAGGAGCACAACTCCAAAACTGCGGATGGCAATGACGTGATGCGGAAAAAATGGGGAAGACATTTGATTTTTCCACCTGGTGCTCAACCGTTCCAGAACAAAATTGATCCACTCTGGATTGCACACAGCACGACGCCTACCCCTAGAGACTGCCATGACATTCAAAGCCTAATTGGTATCTAGTAATGTCTCAAAGACAATCCTAGCAATCCTCCTTGCAGCGTCAGCCTTCCGCAACGTGAGAACAATGGGAAGCATGAGCTTCACCATTGCTTTCAATTTCATGCGAGAACAATGGGAAACATCCATTCTCACTAGCCGCCGAACCTCCTTCTTCTTAGCGTTCCAACCAGAATTCTTGCCCACTGACCCAAACTCTGACCACCTTGTTCTGTTCACAATATTCAACAGCACTTCATGCAAGCTCAGCAGAAGGTCAATCATCTTGTGCACAGATGCAAAGCGGGTTGGAACAGTTGGCAGTAGCACCTTTCCACTCCCTGCCTTCAGCCAAGATCTCAACAAGTCCTTGTTTCTGAAGAAGGACACAATCGTTTCTGCTTTGCTGATCTCCACTCAGTCTCGGCAATATATTATAGCACCAGATCAAGAGAGTGTTCAACACAGTATGTAGAGAACACGGCATGATACTTTGCCTTCAGCTCCTGGTACGCCTTTTTGTTGGTGGAGGCGTTGTCAGTGATCACCATGATCACCTTGTCTGCTCCAACCTCCGTAATTGCCTGGTCTATGACAGCTGCCACGTGGTTAGCATCTCTGACAAGACCGTTGGTGTCTCGGGAGAAAAGGTGGGTGACTCCCTCTGTGTTTGATGCCATGGCAGAGTAGATAGGCCTGATGTGGATGTCAGACCATTCATCAACTCCAAGGATCATCCCCAAGATGTCCCAGCCAGCCCGTAGCTGCTCCTCCAGCTCTGCGAGCTCTGCATCCAGCGCCGGCAGAATAAAATCAGTTACCCACCCCCTGGTTGGCAGCCAGAAGCTCACGTTTGTGTGCCTTGCTTCTTCCACTAGCTCATGGAGGGCAGACTGCCTGTGTGGGGACAGGCCTGAAGAAATTTTGTAAGGCACGGTCAAGGAAATCGCCCGTGAGAACGGGGGGCTTGGCAGAACCAAATGCTGAGGCACACTTGGGGTACTTACCCCGCTCAGGCATGGTGGCTGAGTATAGCGATACAAGGCTTCAACAATGGACTGAGCTCAGCCTATATCCTCCCCTGCCTCTGTCACAACAAATCGCATGCACCACATTGGATAGGCTAGCATCCGAGCAGCCAATGACACGTCATGCATTTCATGACGTGCTTAAACCCTCAGTATTGGTCAACCACAGCCAAAAAAATCACACATGAGGTTGACACATAATGTCCACACAGTAACCATGTCCCAAGCATGCAACATGCACGGTCACCTGCCATGTTATATGTACGTTTGAATGGTACAACACCTTCCACTGAATGGAGACAAAGGGGATTCAAGAAGGATAAAAGAATCTTCCATTACAGCAAGGCAAGGAGGATATGCCTTGGTGCCTGAATTTTCTCGGATGGGGTCGTCCCTGACCTTTTTTTTCCCCCCAACCTAGGCTTGGTTTTTTTTCTCCCCATCAAAGAATGGCCCCCAGTGCCCCCGACTGATTTGAGGGGGTCAAGTCAAGTCGACGTGGGCTGACTTGGCGGCTCCGACTTGACCCCCTCAAGTCGAAATTCAAAGTAAACATGAGGCTGCGTGCATTGTGATCCTAGGCCCAATCACTATCTTGTATCCGTCAACAACGACAGAGGGTTGTGCGTGAAAGCACAAGCCGAGATGGGATGTGAACATGACGTAATGGACAACAAGCAACCCTGCCTAGAGATGAAGGAAATGCAGGAACCGGGATAAATGGGATAAGAAATTGACTGTAAACACAGCATCAGCACGTGTAGTAGTACCAAGGAACATCTAACAACCAATCACCTGGATGTTGGTCATGACGTCCACCAGCTCCTCCAACCGTATAGCTCCTTCAGAAGCCTCTACTGAGCAGGCATCATATGCATAGATACATGGGGAACAGCAGCCAAAAGGTCGGCAAGCCATAGAGTATGGACATACCTGGCCTGATGCACGATGAGCATACAACGCTGACGGTCATGCTCAATGTCCATGCCTAAGAAGACATGGATAGGGCCAAGATCCTTCATCTTGTATGCAAAATGGAGGAGGGCCATCATAGCCTAGATAACCTGTGGATCCATCAAGGCAATAAGAAGATCGTCCATATAGACCAAGATGGCAATAAATGGTTCTGTAGGGTTACTCATGAAAAGAGCAGGGTCAACTGAACTACAACAATAGCCACCACGATCAATAGTGGCAGAAATCTCAAGGTTCCAGGAGCATGGAGGCTTTTTTATCCTATAAATTGCCTTGTAAAGGCGCCAGACGTGGCCGGTATGATTGTTAAAGCTAGGCAACAGAGAGAGGTTTTTCTCTTGTTCAAGGCGGCCATGCAAAATACGTTATTGACGTCCATTTGATGCAGTTCCCAGTCGTTCTTGGCCACCTGGCTCAGCAGTACCTTGGTAGTGGTGTCCTTCCCCATAGGGACAAAAGTTGCATCAAAGTCTACGCTAGAATTTGGAAGAGTCCCTTGGTCGTCAAGTGAGACTTGTAGTATTCAATGATGCCATCTGGTTTGCCCTTGTGCATGTACAACCAATGTGCAGCTGTGGCCTTGCGACCCGGTGGAAGATGCACTCATAAACACCATATGATGCAATGGAATCAAGCCCTCCATGCATAGCCTGTCCCAAGAGAGCTACATCAGGAGTGGAGCGCACCTCTCGGACTGTGTCTGGGTTTGGCGGGAGTTCCGTGGTGTCCCAAGAGGTCAGTGCAGTCGTGACAGAGGTAGGACATACGATAGGACCAGACTCAGTAGCCGGGAACAACACGGAAGAAATCATTAACGATCAGAGAGTAGCCCACTATAGAGTTCGGCTAGAAAACGGCGACAGACAGCCCAAGTGCATCCAAATGAGTGTCATGAGGAGCCGGCACATGGTCCGGAAGGGAAGGACTGCTGGATGCTCGACGAGCCAGAGAAATCGATAGATGGATCAACATGGGAGCGTGACTGCAAAAACCTGAGACGGTCACCAGGATCCCGAATTAAGGGAGGAGGGTTTGACGAGGGCAAGGGTGAAACTGGGTCTGTAGTCAATGGAATTGTGTAGGATAAACCGCAAACAATGCTGGAGAAGGTGACGGCGATGGTGTAGATGCGACGACAGGTGACGCCATTGTGGGTGATGCAATATGCGACAGAAGAGATGGAGACAAGGACACAGATGCTAACGACGACCCTGAAAAAGACACATAAGTAGGTGCAACAGGGAGAGAGGGCACGGCCGCTACGGCAGATGAGGATGTGGGCAATGATGCACTCGCATGTGTAAAGGTCAAAGGAGATAAAGCATAGATGGGAGACGCAAACGGAGAGAAGATACCCGCCCTCGGGCCATTGGGCCTATGAGCATCCCTCAACGCGAAAGGCGGGTGTGAGAGAAGAGACACTGTTAACAATGTCTCACTATCAACGTCCCAAAAGCGACATGCCTTGGATTGTAGAGAGATGTCAAGGAACAGACAAATGTGACCGCGACAAGAGAGCTTTCCATCACGCTGGTCCTCAGGGAGCCCAACGTATGCAACACTCTCCTAGACATGAGCAAGACGTAGGTCAGCACGTCGACTGAACTAAGACTCTTAGGGTGTGACATGGTGAGGAAGTAGACCATGAGGAACCTAGTTGCACACCCATTTAATGTAATTTATGGCCTCAGAAAGCAAAGGATTCAGAGAGACCATGACTCAAAGCAGACACCAAGCAACGTTAGAAAAAAAAAGATTTGGGGTAATGAACTCACCACCACGATTGGAGAAACATAATTGCATCTTGTGCTAACATGCACGCAGGCATGTGGTCTTGGCACTGATTAGAAAAGCCAAGACTCGATCACAAACCCAACTTCACTCTTCAAGCGGAGTGAATAAGTCCAACTAAAACATGAGTAGTCATCAGTGAAACAGAGGGTGTAACGACCACTACTGAGAAATTCAACCGGAATCGGTCCCATCACATCAGCATGGACAAGAGCGAGTGGCTTGTGTGTGTGTGTGACTCAGACACAGGAAATGGGACACGGTGCATCTTTCCTTGCACGCTATCCAAAAAATCAGCAGTGCAGGGTGAGGAGAAGGTTGATGCATCCAAACCAGCGGCAGGATGATGACAAAGCATGCTTTGTACGGTGGCAGTGTGCACATTGCAGAGGCGTCGATGCAGCAAGTGACTATGCTTAGTGGAGAGTGCGGGAGAAACATGGAAATGAGAAGATGCAGCTGTGGTAGGAGTTGGTGTAAACAACGGAATAAAATACATTTTTTCACACCAGAGACCAAAAAGTACAAAGCGCCCAGAGAAATGGAGAGTGAGGATTCCAACACCACAAGACACAAAGAAATCCATACCCTGATCATCAAGGGTAGTGACGGATAGCAGACTAACCTCGAGTGCAGGAACGAACAGCACATCAGGCAGAAAGAGGTAGCTGTCAGGGCCAATGAAACACACGATGCCAGTGCCCTGGAAAGGCAGCATTTGTCCTGATCCACTACAAATAAAGTGAACATCTCCGGCAGGCCCCAATGAAACATATGCTAGACGCAATGACGTCATTTGATGTGTAGCTCCAGAATCAACAATCCAGAATCCATGTGACACGCGTGCAGGTGACGTGACATGCAATGTGCCAATGCTGCCCGTGAAACTAACGGAGAACGGTGCATGCCCAGAGCAAGCTGCTAAGCGACAGGGGTAAGAAACATACTGCAGGTCCTCAACCCATGCACCATCAGCATCTAGGCCACCCAATGAAACTTCCCGAAGGGATCTATCCGTCTCACAATGGTGAACTCCCGACCCAACCACAAAAATCACACTTCAAGAGACAACTGGAGGTCGAGGCTTATGAGGCCAATGTGCAAAGGAAGAACTTGTGCGCAGATCCATCGGTGGAAACGTCGGGTTCCACAAAGAAGAAGGGGTGTCTGAAAATCAAGAGGCGAGAGCCGCCGTAGGGGACCAAGGAAGACCGCATTTCCGGGGTGCCAGACCCCGAGATGGATGCAGAAGGAGCAGAAGGGAATGTGTGGGGAGCATGTACATGAAGCCGTGAAAAAGGTGTGTAGAATGGTGAAGGTGGTCCATAGAGCGATGGGAACCAGTAGGGTAGTTTCCAATACACCCCTGGTGGAGGTATTGCCGGAGATTCCATGCTGTCAAGAATGGACAGCTTAGAGGAGAGAAGGAATGAAATATTGATTGGAGAAACCTGAGAATGGTTTCCCACAATGCCGGGACAAGTCCCGGAGCACCTAGGTCTTGACCGAGAGTGTAGAATGTGAAAAAAAACCAAAGGAGGATAAAAGAGAAAGAATAAACAAAGGAAAGTAAACTAAGGGCATGAGAGAAATGCTACAACACAAGAGACAAATAGGTCTCCTGGGCTACAACACAAGAGACCAAATAGGTCTTCCAAAATACTGGAACAAAATCCCAGTACCCGGGTCTCATCCGGATTGGATGTGTGGAGAGTGGAGAACTGCAGGGTGAAAGAGACAAATGAAGCATGGAGTAAAAAAATAGAAGAAAGGATGAAGCACAGGAAGGATGAGAAGGAGAAAGAGTAGTGGGGGATCGAGGGAGGTGGACGTGGGATCATGGAGAGCCACAGTTCTTTTTTTCTTTTCTGATCGAGTTTGTTGATCGACGTGCCAACTGATTGGCTATCTTTTCGCTGACTGTTGGCTCCATTGCGTGGGCACTGGGTGGCTTCCAGGAATCCACCAGCCACCGAAGAGCTTGCTGCAGCATGTGCTACGCGTGCTGCAGCCACGTGTTCTACGCGGCTGAGTCTGCTGCGGCTAAACGTACCATTGATTTGTGAACAGTAACGGCTATTATTGCGGCTCGTGGAGGGAATGCTGTGGAAACTGAGGTAGCCACTGTTGCTAATGGTGCTTCTGCAGCTGCAAAATGCTGATGCAGGTGCTGCTGCTACTGCTGCTACTGCAGAGTACCGCTAATATTACTGCTGCTGTGACAGATGTCGCTCCTGCTGTGTTGCGTTGGCAGATCTGTAGCACCTGATAGCACAACGGCTGCTGCCACCGCTGTTTGTTCAACAAGGTGTATTAATACAGAACCAGCTGCATCTGCTACAGCTGTTAAATGCAGCAGGGGCAAAGCAGATAATGCTGCCATACTGTGAGATGCACAGTGAGAGGTTCTGCTGTTGCTGGATGGATGATACATGGAGAAAGAGTGTAGCGAGAAGATTGCCACTTACGTCATTTAGATTCAAATAGTGAAACCAGCAGACGTCACGGATGCAGGTGCTGCGGGTTACATGGCAGCCATGTCTGTGGTGGATGGGTGAAGAAGCACAAGCATACAAGGAAGCGGCTCAAAAGTGTATTTGCGACCTGTCGCCACAAAGTGCGGCTGGTGCACGCGCGTTGTCGCTGCCGAGATGGCAGTGGAAACAACGGAACTTGTCCGTGAGATTTAGTAGATTTCTGCCCCCAGCACTACTGAAGTACCACGTGGTGTGAGCCCTAAGCTCAATGCCTCCACGTTGCCAGGATCTGTTCGCCTCCATCCAACCCAACTCAGCCCAGCCGAGACACCGCTGCCGCACACTGTATGGTGCAATGCAAGGGTGTAGTCTCTCAACGGCTCTGATATCATGAGGGATAATCCCCTTGAGTGACGTGCTGTGTGAGAGTGCAGGTCGTCAGGAAAACAATGTGACAGATTTTACTGAGAATAGTGGAGAGAAGCAAATATCTGGTTGAAAGAAGTTGGAAAACGAGCAAGAGGGAGGTCAGCTGTGCAAATGCAATGGCTGGTCTATGCAGGAAAATACCAACCAGCTCCAAAACAACAACTGGACAGATCTCGGTAACGCTACTGGTCACTTGGGTGTCCAAAGGACAAACCAAAAGAAGCAGCGGAATCAGAAAGAAAGCTCTGCGGGAGCGAGTTTGCAAAGAGCAGAAATAATAATGCCGGGAAAGTAGCCCTTGGAAACTGGCCATTGAGAAAATTCATGTGAGCACGTAGGGATGTGCAGGATGGAGCTGAGACCGTCAAAGGAGCCGTTGACCACTGTGGCCTGCCTGCATGTGAGTGGCGTCATGTCGAGAGGTCACAAGGACAGACATAACAACAGCTAGTTGGTGTTGTTTTATGGGCTTCAAGCTGCCTGAGTGTCCGATAGTGTTGTGTTGTGAGAACTTCTTGGTTTGCCCAGATGATGCTCCATACTTCTTTTGTGACATGTATGGTGCACTTGGTGGTCTGTGTCAGTCCCCAGGAGAATCCATGATGACCAGAGACATTTTTCTCTGACACGTTGTTTATTCCCTCTGTGGTCAAGACCCGGGTAGACAGTGGTTTGTACTAGTACCTGGGGAGATCCATTACCGATTGATTGAGTCTTTACCGAATTTTGGTGTGTTGTGTAGTCTGCATGTGGCTGAGACCCAGATGCCCGGTGACATGTTCCGGCATCCCGGGAGTCCAAACTTGCCTAGCTTTGGCTTACTGGTGGTGTTTGTATACGACCGTAAAGTCTGGACATGTTTTTGGGTACATTGCATATTTCCTCGACAGTCAAGACCCGGGCATTTGATGGCCTGTCCTGGTACCTTGAGAGACCTCTCTGGTGTTTATTCATGTTCCACTGTGTTTGTATCCTTTGTTTGTGTGTCGGAAACAGTAGAAGTTCCACATGGTACCATGCAGGCAGTCGCGTGTAGGAGAAGTCGTCACAGCATCAACGAGAAAACAACTGTTGCAACCCTCGGGTGCAGCAGCAGGTTCTACTGGATGACAAGAGTTGTAGCACCAAAGGAGGCAACTGCTAAGCATAAAAATAATGGAAAAGAAAAGGAAAGGGGCATGCAGTTTCCTCTGGCAGCGGTCGTCAGCTGCAGGTGAGTAGCTTTGGCAGACACCTCCGCACCAGCAACCTCCGTAGCAGCCGCAACAGCTACAGTAGCAATGCATAGCAGTAGATGCATTAGTGCAACAGCAAAAATAGCTGCTACAGTAACAAAGCAGCAGCAGAAAATCAGCATCAGCAGTACACAGGGACACGAGCAGTGTCCAACAGCAGCTGCAGCAGTGTGGCAGCAGCAGCTGCTGCTATAACAGCGTGGCAGCAGCACCTGCAGCACCCACAGCATTCGCAGAAGTAGCAGCAGCCACAGCAGCTACAGTAGCTGCAGCTGCGGGTGCTACGCGACCTCCACACAGCAGTGCAAAAGCCGTGCTGCCGAGTCAAGGCCGGCGAGAGTGCCGGTGATCGCATCCACAATTTTTGTTGGTGCGACCGCTAGACTGTAGCCAGCTCACAAGGAAAAAAAAACAGATAGGACTGCCTCACTCGACAGAGGGGGGCAGTCTAACAACTCCTTAGTGAGGCATCTTACAACAAAGTCGCCCTGGAGTTTAGAATGCAAAAAAGAAGA
This sequence comes from Penium margaritaceum, assembly GCA_023375785.1. Lineage (NCBI taxonomy): Eukaryota > Viridiplantae > Streptophyta > Zygnematophyceae > Desmidiales > Peniaceae > Penium > Penium margaritaceum. The sequence goes on along the minus strand of SZWC01005011.1, from coordinate 3,790 downwards.
AAAAAAAAGGGAAAAAGGGATGAATGCACCCAAAAGAAGGTAGTTGAGTAACTTCCCGATCAAGGGTATTTTGATGAATTGACAGGGAATTTGGGGAGGGAAAAAACCCAACAGAACATCGGGATTTTGGTAGCGTTTGAGGAATATGAGTCCAATGATGTGGCAGGAGGTGCCTTCAGTCCTTGATTGCTTCTATTGTGGGGTGGCCTCGATGCTCGCAGTGGCCTCCAGGATGGTACTTGCTTAAGCTTTGACCACATGATCCTTTGCACCCTCCACAGAATTTGGACCTACCTCATACGAGCCCCCCCCTCATCGAAGCCATGGTCACTCTGTATGGCAAGCTACAGGGTCTTAAGCTGATGGTGAAGGACCTTAACAATCAAGTTGTTGCTGAGTTGTGAAGAATTTTCACTTCCGCTCTTGACCACCTCTTCCACCACGTCACAGGCCTCTGCTGATGGCTCTTCTCACCCACCATTGGACTTGCCATTGCAGGCCGCAACCATCCTGTCCATCCTATGGTTATCTGCTGATGTGGATCCTACACAAGATTACACTTCTTCTGCCAGTCGCTCTTAATGACCTTGTGCTCAACGACAGCATTTGCGTGCGATACGAAGGGCCTGCCTTGTCTTGGACATGTCAACAACCTTACTGGATTTTGCAGTCCTGGAGGTTGGGGGGGAGTGCATGTGCCCATGGACTACAAAAAAATAGGGATGCGCGACATCTGATCCAGATCTATTCACAGAATTGTTGGCCACCACACTGGAGTGGAGCACTGTAGAGGATTCTGGAGGAACTGTAGTCAAGGAGGTGGTCGAGGAAGTTGCCCCATCAATAGCCCCACATCCCTCAGATGCGACGCCAGGTGTTGAAGTGGAAATTCCTATGACAGGAGTAACAGAGGCCTGCATGCATCCTCTGGTGAGGAAAGGCGCTTCGACGGGTCATCATCGAAGCGCCTCCCGTTGCCTAGCGTGTAAGGCAAGGTGGGCGGCTCCACCAAGGGTTCCTTCGACGGCCGTAGCAGGGGTTCTACTGCTCCGTTTTGGGCGTGCTTGGATGCGTTGGAAAGCTTAGATCACAGGCTATAAGGATCGTATGTAATCTCACTATGCTAAGTAACAAAAACATGTTTCGATTCAGTTCTACTGAATGCGATGTGTTCTGCCCACTCACATCCGTGATCCTTGTGCTCCACACTCTTCACCAAAGGTGTCCATTGGCTGCCCCAAACACTGATAGCGTGCATCAGCAAGAGCTAGGCATCCTTGAGGGTACCTCCACACCCACTAGTGCCAACACGGATACCCAACTAACTCTGCTCCTTTTGTTGAAAATCACCTCAAAACAGTATTTTGCGTCATCCGTTGGTGATGTTTCCAGAGCAGACTACCTGCAACTCCCACTGGTCTTCGCAGTTGCATGATTCATCGGACGGCAAAAGGGGAAAACGTCAGCCAAAAAAGAAACACTCTGTGAAGTTCGCACAAAACGTCTTCATGATCGAAACCCCCCTAGTTCTTTAATGTATCTGGTCCGCAAACCCAACTTCGTATGTGCAATTGTTCTCGCGTGGGTGACAAGGCCCCTGCCAGCGTTACAAATCAGGAATGGCAAACGAGACTGGCACTGTGAGATAAATTGGAGGTCTGGAAGTGCGTCAAGACGGTACCGAGAGTACGGTCGCCAGGTACGGTAGAATAGCGGGATTTTAGAATCCCGGATGAACAGTTGGGTACGGCGTAATTACAGACACTCTGTTCAAATAAGCGTCCAGAATGCAAGCTCCCATGTTCAAACCCGAGGGTAAGCAATATTCTCATCCACAGAACCAATCCTCATCCTACACGACTTACAAATCGCTGCACAAGAAAAATTTCAAGCGGGAGTAGAAAATTCCTGAAACTTGCACAGTGACTGAATTTGAAATGTGCAGACGTTTCCTGGTCATAACCCTGGCTGGAAGGTCTCATTTTTTTACGATGAAAAATCTTGGAGTTTAACGGAAGTTCTCTATGAGCGAACTGGGGTTTTCTCCACATGAGCAGTGCATGCCTGGTCCGTCCACTACTTGCCAATTCTGGAGACTAGTGGCCAAGGGGCATTCAAATATCAACTGTTCCCACCCAGGCTCAACAGTCTGAGGTTGAAATGATGTTGGACTAACTCAAAGATCTTGTCCATCATGGACGGAACGTGATGCGCTTCTTGGTGGAAAGTGGAACGCATTACTTCAGGACTGTTGAGGGAGTGACAACCAGAACACGTGCAGCCGGAGGTGCAGGTAAATGTTGTTTATGCAGACTGCAATCATTGTAGCACCTCTTCTTGGGCCCTTTTTTCTAACTCCATTTGTGCATTGCAGGGATCACTGCCGAGGAGTTAACCCCTGAGTTACTGAAAACAAAGGTAAGGATGCTTATTCTAGAGGGGTGTTGGCTTTCATCACGTGTGTGTATACCCAAAGATGGTTGAAACTTTTGCAGGCCTTCATTTCCTTGTTGAAAAAAGCAACGGAGTCTATCTCGTTTGAAACGGTGACTGAACATGTTGTGCCAGTGAAACACCCAAAACTAGCATCCACATCTCCCTGTCCTCATCATGTAAGTTCTGACTTGGTTGTTTTGATTTGATTTCAATTCTACAGTTAGTTTTGATCATTCAAAGACATCTTCTCATGAAAAAATGTCTTCCATGTGCAGGAGTCACCACAGGATGGCGTTGATCCTGGAGATGTTGGAACTCCTCAGAGGCCAGGTAACATGTTTAAACCCTTCTGTCTTGTTTCCTGAAACTGTTATATTTGTGTATTGTTAAATGGGTGTTTTATTTTTTGTGCGTGTCTGGAGACTGAAGAAGCTAAAGATGATCATGTGGAGTCTGTTCCAGCAAAGATGTCTCTTGAAGAAACCGATGAGAAAAAGACATCTGATGAAGTATCTAATGTTCCAAAGGATTCAACACCTATTGCTCAGAGGAAAGGGCATCGGCATACAAAACCACCAAAAAAGATGCAGGAATTCCAGGGACAGGAGTTAGGGAGGAAGAGCCGGAAGAAGTAGAAGCGAGTAGTTCATAGATTGTGCTATTGGGATTGTTGTAGCCCGCTGTGCAATTGTACTTCACTGACTACTATAAATTAATTTCAATAACTGAAATATAACCATGCTGTTTTTTTTCTAATTTCAAACAATTTCCAAAAGCAATGATACTAAGGAACTGAAGAGTCCCGTTCAAAAAAACACTGCTACAAACATATCAAAAGGAAGAATACAAGGTGTAGTTTGTACAACCTTTCTGAAAATATGAACTTCGAAATTTCAGAACACAACAGCTTTATGGTAAGTGTCCCCAAAGCTAGAACACAAGATGGTGAAGTTAGACTCTTGTGAAAATATTGATATTCGATTATCCGCCCATAACTATGTTAAAAACGTCTAAATATTTTAACATTTGGTGTCCAATACTGATTAGCGACAAGAGGTGCGTGTGTGCCTGCTCGGTGCGTGTGTGCATGCATACGTGCCTACGTGCGTGCGTGCGTGTGTGCATGCATGCATGTGTGCGTGCGTGCGTGTGTGTGTGTGTGCGTGCATGCGTGTGTGCGTGCGTGCGTGCGTGTGTGCATGCGTGCGTGCGTGCGTGCGTGTGTGCATGCGTGCGTGCATGCATATCTGCATGCAAGCGTGCGTGCGTGTGTGCGTGTGTACGTGTGTGCGTGTGTGTGTGTGTGTGTGTGTGTGTGTGTGTGTGTGTGTGTGTGTGTGTGTGTGTGTGTGTG